>JARQOC010000003.1:572450449-572523553 GCA_033576535.1 Allobates femoralis
TGCTGCATCGTTGTGTGTGACACAGCGATAATGATGTTGTTAATGACTTCGCCTATTCACAACAGTGAACAAGTATCATTCGCTGGGTTGTGCGAACGATAGCTGCTCGCCACATCGTAGGTGCGTCGTTCACAATATGTAGACGTGTGACATTTCACCAATGATGTCAAAACGATGTCCTAACGACCGCGCGTTCATGAGATCGTTGGTGAGATTGTTACAACATTGAAGCGTGTAACGGTACCTTTAGTTGCATCGAGTTTCTGCAACTCATCTTATTTTTCTAAATGTCTTTAACGCCATTTTAGACTGTGTCACGCGCTTACATGGCGCTGACATTGCTGGATGCTGCTGTGTATGTGTTTGTCTTTAAGAGCTGCATGGTTGATAGTTATGAAGGTCCTGGCCTCCTGTGTTGTACTCCAGAACTGCATTCACTATTCGGTTCTACTGCTGATTGATAGGTTAATGTGTGACTCACCTGAACTCCCCTCCCCCTAGCCTTTAAGTAGCCTTTCATTCCACCAGGTGGTGCTGCTGATAGAGTTTCACTCTATGCCTGGAAGCCATGCTGTGCAGTTCTGTGTGTTCGTGTGGCTGAGGTCCTTTGGAGTTGCTGTATCCCGGTTCTGTGGAGGGAGGTGAGGGGGGAATAGCGCAGGGCTGGTGGAGGATGTTAGGGAGAGGCTGGAGGCCCAAACCTTCTCACCATCAGAGATACCTTCGGGATCAGGGCCACTCAGGATTCCTAGACTAGGGTCAGACTAGTCTTCCCTGGTCACCCTGCCCGTAACTGCCATTCCCTTATCATAATTCCTTACACCGTGACACATAGGTGTTCGTCTTATTTCAATATTATAATAGACTGTGAGCCCTCATGGACAGGTTCCTCTGCCCTACTGTACCTGTATGATTCAAGTGTCATCATTTTATGTTCTTGTCCTCGTCTGCCCTCATACATGTAAAGCGCCATTGAACCTAATGGCTCTATATAAATATTTAATAATATTAATGCAAAATACTAGAATTATATTATAAGAAAATTTAAACATCAATATTGTGCAGCTCAATAATCCGATGATTTTCCTTGCACTATATAAAAGCAGATTTAAACACTTAATGTGTGCTGCAGTACACCTGTAAGAAATAATACTAAGTAGACATATGATAAATATTATCAGTCATCATTTTTTGGTGGAATGTTAGAAGACTTAAAATTTAGTAGCAATTTGTCAATTAGTCAGGAGGTTTTTCCGGTAAAAATGTCTGGCGCTTCCAGAAGTATTACAAAGTCCTCAATTTTCCAAGATTTTTATTTAACCCCTTCATGACCTTGCCATTTTTTGCAATTCTGACCAGTGTCCCTTTATGAGGTAATAACTCTGGAAAGCTTCAATGGATCCTAGAGATTCTGAGATTATTTTTTCGTGACATATTGGGCTTCATGTTAGTAGTAAATTCAGGTCGATAATTTTCGCGTTTATTTGTGGAACAATCAAAAATTTTGAACATTTCAAATTTTGAATTTTTATTCTGTTAAACTAGAGAGTTATGTGACACAAAATAGTTAATAAATAACATTTCCCACATATCTACTTTACATCAGCACAATTTTGGAAAAAAAAAATTTGGGGGGTAGGAAGTTATAACATAGTAACATAGTTTTTAAGGTTGAAGGAAGACTTTAAGTCCATCTAGTTCAACCCATAGCCTAACATGTTGATCCCAGAGGAAGGCAAAAAAAAAAACATGTGGCGACACTAAGCTCCACATTGGGGACAAAAATTCCTTCCTGACTCCAGATATGGCAATCAGACTAGTTCCCTGGATCAACGCCCTATCATAGAATCTAGTATATATAACTGGTAATATTATAGTTTTCAAGAAAGGCATCCAGGCCCTTCTTAAATGTTAGTAGTGAGTCACTCATTACAACATCATGTGGCAGAGAGTTCCATAGTCTCACTGCTCTTACAGTAAAGAATCCGCGTCTGTGATTATGATTAAACCTTCTTTCCTCCAGACGTAGAGGATGCCCCCTTGTCCCAGTCTCAGGCCTAAGAGTAATGAGATCATTAGAAAGTTCTCTGTACTGTCCCCTCATATATTTATACATTATTATAAGATCACCCCTAAGCCTTCGTTTTTCCAAGCTAAATAACCCCAAGTTTAATAACCTGTCTTGGTATTGCAGATCCCTCAGTCCTCTAATAACCTTGGTCACTCGTCTCTGCACCCTCTCTAGTTCAGCTATGTCTTTCTTATACACCGGAGACCAGAATTGTACGCAGTATTCTAAATGTGGTCGCACTAGTGACTTGTATAGAGGTAAAATTATGTTATCCTCATGAGCATCTATGTCTCTTTTAATGCATCCCATTATTTTATTTGCCTTTGCAGCAGCTGCCTGACACTGGCCACTAAATGTGAGTTTGTCATCTATCCATACACCCAGGTCTTTTTCAGTGATAGTTTTGCCCAGTGTATTACAATTAAGCACATAATTATACCTTTTGTTTCCTCTGCCCAAGTGCATGACCTTACATTTATTCCCATTAAAGCTCATTTGCCATTTATCAGCCCAAGCTTCTAGTTTACATAAATCCTCCTGTAATATAAAATTGTCCTTCTCTGTATTGATTACCCTGCAGAGTTTAGTGTCATCTGCAAATATTGAGATTCTACTCTATGCCCCTACAAGGTCATTAATAAATATATTAAAAAGAAGTGGGCCCAACACTGACCCCTGTGGTACCCCACTGTTAACTGTGACCCATTCTGAGTGTGTTCCATTAATGACCACCCTTTGTTTCCTATCACTAAGCCAGTTCTTAACCCACTTACACATTTTCCCCTATCCCCATTGCTCTCATTTTATGTATCAACCTTTTGTTTGGCACCGTATCAAAAGCTTTTGAAAAGTCCATATACACCACATCCACTGCATTTCCTTGGTCCAGTCCAGAACTTACTTCTTCATAGAAGCTTATCAGATTACTTTGACAGGAACAGTCCCTCATAAAACCATGTTGATATTGGGTCATGAGGTTATTTTTCTTCAGATACTCCAGTATAGCATCTCTTAGAAAACCCTCTAGGATTTTACCCACAATAGAGATTAAGCTTACTGGCCTATAATTTCCAAGTTCAGTTTTTGTCCCCTTTTTGAATATTGGCACCACATTTGCTATATGCCAGTCCTGTGGTACAGACCCTGTTGGGTCCTGAACCAGTTGTGAAAGGTAATTGTCTCTCATAGTTGTCAAAAACCTATTACCTTTGCTAGAACTGCAGGTTTCTGCTCCCCAATGTATTTCAGGGTAGTTGAAGTCCCCCATAATAATGACTTCTCCCTGAGTCGCTGCTTCATCTATTTGCTTTATGAGGATATTCTCCTCCACTTCCATTATTGTTGGGGACTTATAACAAACCCCTATCAGTAATTTATTTTTCCCCCTCCCTTATCTCCACCCACAGAGACTCTACATTTCCATTAGATTCACCTATATTATCACGCAGGATGGGTTTTAAGGATGATTTTACGTATAAACATACACCTCCCCCTCGTTTATTTGTACGGTCATTTCTGAATAGACTATAGCCCTGTAAATTAACAGCTCAGTCATGGCTCTCGTCCAGCCATGTCTCTGATATCCCCACCATGTCATATTTATTTTCCAACAAAATCAATTCTAATTCCTCCATTTTCTTGGTGAGGCTTCTGGCATTAGTGTACATGCACTTCATGCATCTTTCTTTACCTCTATTCCTTCCTACTATATTGACTGTTCTAACCCCACCCCCCATGCCACCCCCAATTTTATTACTTGTGCCCAGGTTACTATTTACACTATCTTCCCCTCCTGTACAATGAATACCCTCCCCACAAATCCCTAGTTTAAACACTCCTCCAACCTTCTAGCCATTTTCTCCCCCAGCACAGCTGCACCCTCCCCATTGAGGTGCAGTCCGTCCCTAGCATACAACCTGTAGCCAACAGAGAAGTCGGCCCAGTTCTCCAGGAACCCAAACCCCTGCTTCCTACACCAATTCCTGAGCCACGTATTTATCTCCCTAATCTCCCGTTGCCTCTCTGGTGTGGCACGTGGTACAGGCAGTATTTCAGAGAATACTACCTTGGAGGTCCTTGCCTTAAGCTTGCAGCCTAATTCCCTGAAATCATCTTTAAGGACCTTCCACCTACCTCTAACTTTGTCATTTGTGCCAATGTGCACCATGACCGCTGGGTCCTCACCAGCCCCTCCCAGTAATCTGTCAACCCGATCAGCGATGTGCCAGACTCGACCGCCAGGTAGGCAGCACACTGTTCGACGATCCCTGTCTTTGTGACAGATTGCCCTATCTGTTCCCCTAATAATTGAGTCCCCCACTACCAGCACCTGTCTGGCCTGCCCTTCTCTACTATTTTCCCCCTTACTGGAGCAGACACTCCTCTAGCTTTCAGTGGTCATGCCCTCCTGCAGCAGTGCTTTCCCTGAAATCACACCCCCCTCATCTGCCAACTTAACAAATTTATTGGGGTGTGCCAGATCAGGGCTAGCCTCCCTGGCACTCTTCCCTCTACCCCACCTTCTGTCACCCAGCTAGCTACCTCCACTGTCCTGCAGCCCCATGCTACCATCCTCTCCCACATCTATCCCATTGAGCAGCTGTTCAGTGAGCAGCAGTCTCCTTTCCATATTGTCTATGGATCTCAGCGTTGTCAGTTGTTCATTTAGATCCAGTATCTGGGCTTCCAAATGCACAACATACTCACATTTCACACAGCAGTATGCACCCTCGACCGGCTGTTCAAGGATTGCATACATGTGGCAAGATGTACACTGGATGGCATTGTCAATTATGGAGCTTATTTCCTAATGGGGATTGCACCAGACAGAAATGATTAGTAAAAAGAAATGCAAAGTATTAATAAAATACAACCAGCAATTCAGTAAGTCCTCCCTTCCAAACTCCCTGAATCCAAAGTCACTGAATCACAAGTCACACACTTCCGTCCGCACTTGCGCTCCCGTTCACACTAAGCTTGTGTCACACTCGCTAAGAAATAAGATTTAAATAATTTTTTTTCCCCTTAGCAGAAAATAAGCCTACAGCTCAGTGTACTTCCAAAGGACTGAAGCTCCAACAAGCTGCTACTTATAAACCCTTAATTATGCACCCCCACCCTTAATTAACCCCTTGTAAGTATAGCTACACCACAGCTACATCACAGGTTTTAAGTGCAAAGTAGTTAACCCTTTAACTTACAGGTAGTAAAATAAGAGACTATAAACTTGTAGAGAGAAAAGAAAGTTCATAAAGCCCAATAAAATTAAAAAGGTAAAAAAAAGCAGTCAGCAATTCACACAGGTATTTGTTGCGGGATTCCCAAATACCTCCTCACTGAATCACAAGTCACACACTTAGTTCCGTCCGCACTTGCGCTCCCATTCACACTAAGCTCGTGTCACACTCGCTAAGAAATTAAATTTAAATAATTTTTTTTTCCCTTAGCAGAAAATAAGCCTACAGCTCAGTGTACTTCCAAAGGGCTTAAAGTTCATCAGCAATTTCTCATTTTTACAGCAAAATTTACAAAACCATTTTTTTTAGTGACCACATCACATTTGAAGTCCCTTTGACGGGCGTACATGACAGAAAACACCCAAAAGTGACACCATTCCAAAAACTGCACCCCTCAAGCTACTCAAAACTACATTCAAGAAGATTATTAACCCTTCAGGTGCTTCACAGGAACTAAAGCAATGTGGAAGGAAAAAAATGGACATTTTAATTTTTCCAACAAAAATTTTCTATTAGCCTCAATTCTTTCATTTTCACATGGGCAACAGGCTGAAATGGATCCTAAAATTTGTTGGGCAATTTCTCCTTGAGTACACCGATACCTTAAATGTTGTCATAAACCACTGTTTGGGCGCATGGCAGGGCTCAGAAGGGAAGGAGCACAATTTGACTTTTGTTTTCTATTCAAAAAGTCAAATGGCGCTCCTTCCCTTCTGAGCCCTGCTGTGCGCCCAAACAGTGGTTTATGACCACATATGAATTATCGGTGTACTCAGGAGAAATTTCCCAACACATTTTAGGAAGCATTTTATCCTGTTGCCCAAGTAAAAATGAAAAAATTAAGGCTAAAAGAAAATGTGTGAAAAAAAAAGTACTTTTTCAATTTTACAGATTGATTTGTGAAGCACCTGGGGGTTCAAAGTGCTCACCACCCATCTAGATAAGTTCCTTGGGGGGTCTAGTTTCCAAAATGGGGTCACTTGTGGGGGAGCTCCAGTGTTTAGGCACACAGGAGCTCTCCGAACGCGACATTGTGTCCGCTAACAATTTGATCTGATTTTCCATTCAAATTGTTAGCGGACACCATGTCACGTTTGGAGAGCTCCTGTGTACCTAAATATTGGAGCACCCCCACAAGTGACCCCATTTTGGAAACTAGACCCCGCCCAAGGAACGTATTTAGATGCATAGTGAGCACTTTGAACCCCCAGGTGCTTCACAAATTGATCCGTAAAAATGAAAAAGTACTTTTTTTTTTTTTTACATAAAAATTTTCTTTTTTCATGTTTACGGGGGTCTAGTTTCCAAAATGGGGTCACTTGTGGGGGAACTTCAATGCTTATGCATACAGGGGCTCTCCATACGCAACATGGTGTCCGCTAGCAATTTGAATGGAAAATTAGCTCCAATTGTTAGCGGACATCATGTCGCATATAGAGAGCCCTTGTGTGCCTAGACATAGGAGCTCCCCCACAAGTGACGCCATTTTGGAAAGTAGACCCCCCCCCCAAGGAACTTATCTAGATGCATAGTGAGAACTTTGAACCCCAGGCGCTTCACAAATTGATCCGTAAAAATGAATAAAGAAACTTTGTGAACAAAAAAGTGCTTTTTCATTTTTACGGATTAATTTGTGAAGCACCTAGGGGTTCAAAGTGCTTACTCTGCACCTAGATAGGTTCCTTGGGGGGGTCTAGTTTCCAAAATGGGGTCACTTGTGGGGAAGCTCCAATGTTTAGGCACACAGGGCTCTCCATATGCGACATGGTGTACGCTAACAATTGGAGCTGATTTTCCTTTCAACTTGTTTGCAGACACCATCTCACGTATGGAGAGCCCCTGTGTGCCACCAGCACAAGGGCAACTGGAAGAGTTGGGGTACAGCACCAGAAAATGGCGCCTCTTATGAATGCGCTATTTTCTGGGGTGGCTGTGGGTTGCAATTTGCAGTGTGAAGGGCCCACAACGTTTGGGTCTCTCCACTCTGAGGATTCCCGCCTCCCAACTGCCAAGTTGTACCTGGCTGGCAACCAAAAATACGGCAAAGATCCATGTCATTTTATTTGTAGAAGTAATTTTAAAAAAATGACGTGGGGCTTCGCCATATTTTTGGTCTAGCCAGGTACAACTTGGCAGCTGGGGGCTGGAATCCTCAGCATGGAGAGGCCCAAGAGTTCTGGGCCCTCCATGCTGCGAAATGCATCCCTTAGCTGCCCCAGAAAATGGCGCATTCATTGAAGCACCATTTTTTGGCACAGACTCTTCCAGTTGCCCTTGTACCGGTGGCAAACTTGGTAATAAAGGGGTTAATGCCAGCTTTTTTATTGGCATCTGGCACTGTAATAGCCCACAGGTGATGGGATACGCAGGGACTGCACGGAACACAGAGTGTTAAACAAATGCACTTTTAATACAACTGGGGGAAAAGTGCGGGAAAGAAGGGGAAGGAGCGGGAAGGTGTGCAAAAGTAAATACAATATATATAACCACTGTGACTAGTTTGCCGAGAATGCAAGGTCTCTGAATGTCTTTAAATAAAGAAATGCAAAGTCTTTATCGAGCGAGACGCAGAGTGTTTGTTTTCTTTCTATTCCTTGTATATCGAACTGCAGAGTTTCTTCCTATCTGTCCCTAACTAAAACAGTGTGCACACTTTACTGAGAGGTACCTCGTTGCCGTTGGGGCCCGTAATTCGCTGACAGGCGTCTCTGGAGTGCAGTCCTTGTCCTGGATCTCTGTCCTGGATCTCTGCCTTGATCGTGCAGTCTGGCACCTCACTCCACATCCAGTCTCTTTAGGTCTGTCTCTCTCTGCAACACACGTGGAAGTTGTCTCTCTTCTCCTTGTGGAGACCCCTCCCATCCATCTCCTGGACTGTTCCATGTCACTCTCAGCAGCAGGGGGGTTTATCTCTGCTATCCTTTCTTTTTTTTGGCAGCCGGTGGCAGTATAACACAAGAGTCCACAAACATTTATATACATGGTTAAAGAACTGTTAACAGGTCTTACAGCACTAAGCCCGGGATTCATAATGTCGGGCCAATGTTAGACCCGACTATTAGAAATCTCTAGTAAATAGTAAAAAAAAAAATACACCACACAGAAAAAAATCTTTTTATTTGAAAAAAAAAGCACAAACAAAATTCGGACTCCATCTTTATTATATAAATCCGTAGTCCACAACGAAGGTCCAACGACTCTCGATCGCCTCCAACGTAGTCCAAAGCGATGGTCCCACGACGCTCGATCACCTCTGCTACATCTATAGACTTCAGCGAGGGATCAAGTGTCCTCTTCCTACAGTCTCTGGGGTTACACTGATGGTGCACTGTATGGCAATGATCTGCCATACAGTACACCAGACTCTGACCCCAGAGACTACAACAAGAGGACACTTGATCCCTTTTTGTAGTCTCTGGGGTCAGAGTCATGGTGCACTGTATGGCAATAATCTGCCATACCGTGCATCATGACTGTGACCCCAGAGACTACAACAAGGGCTCAAGTGTCCACTTGTTGTAGACTCCTGGGTCAGGGTCATGGTGCACTGTATGACAGATCATTGCCATACAGTGCACCATCAGTGTAACCCCAGAGACTGTAGGAAGAGGACACTTGATCCCTTGTTGTAGTCTCTGGTCTCAGTGATCGTACACTGTATGGCATTGATCTGCCATACAGTGCACCATCACTGTGACCCCCTGAGACTACAACAAGGGATCAAGTCTCCTCTTCGTACAGTCTCTGGCGTTACACTGATGGTGCACTGTATGGCAATGATCTGCCATACAGTACACCAGACTCTGACCCCAGAGACTACAACAAGAGGACACTTGATCCCTTGTTGTATTCTGATGGCATAGTGATGGTACAGTGCATCATCACCGTGACCCCAGAGACTACAACAAGAGGACACTTGATCACTTGTGGTAGTCTTTGGGGTCACGGTGATTGGCAATGATCTGCCAGACAGTGCACCATCACTATGACGCCAGACTACAACAAGAGGACACTTGATCCCTTGTTGCAGTCTCAGGGGTCAGAGTCATGGTGCATGGTACAGCAGATCATTGCCATACAGTGCACCATGACTGACCCCAGTGACTGCAACAAGTGGACACTTGAGTCATGGTGCACTGTATGGCAATGATCTTCCGTACCATGCACCATGACTCTAACCCCAGAGATTACAATAAGGGGTCAAGTGTCCACTTGTTGCAGTTACAGTGCACCACGACTGACCCTAGTATGGCAATGATCTGCCGTACCATGCAGCATGACTCTGACATCATCCATCCATCCTCACCTCACAGACAGATCCCCTGCAGCAGCCCAGTGTCTGGCAGCTCCTCCTGTAACAGATCAGCCTGCATATAGGAGGAGTTGCACAGTGGAGGAGCCCGGCGGCCGAGGAGCATGGCCGGGGGGGAACAGAGGTATGGGGGCAGCACATGGGGGAGGGTGTTGGAGGGGCATGGGGATCAAGAGTGAGTGGGGGAGGAGGAAGAGGGACAGGAGCTGGAGGAGGAAGGGGACAGGGGGCGATCAGGGGACCAGAGCGGGAGCAGGAAGGAGACAGGGGGCGAGCAGGGGACCAGAGCGGAAGGAGGAAGATGACAGGGAGAGGAATTAGAAGGAACAGTGCGGGGGAGGAGATCAAGAATGGGAGAAAGGAGCAGGTCACATGAGCAGAGGTTAGATCTAAAGCGGCGGCGGGCAGTGGGTGCAGGGCGGCTATGGAACAGCTCTGATAGGGGCGATCCTCCCATCAGATCATTTCCATTTGAGCTGGAGGGGGCGCCCCTCCCCTCCAGCTCTGATGGAAGCGATCTGATGGGAGGATCACCCCCATCAGAGCCGCTCCACAGCCCCTTCCATAGGTGCAGTGGATCACGGTGATTGGCTGTTTGAACAGTCAATCACCGTGATCCTGGGGGCAGGGTGGGGAATCCACCCCCCCGACCTCAATCAAGCCCCAGTGTTCAGTGATAAGGATCACTGAACACCGGGGCCCAATGGCGGTTACCGTGGGAACGGTAACCGCCATGATGTTGTACAACGTCATGGGTCGGGAAGGCATCGACTTTCATGACGTTGTGCAACGTCAAAGGTGGTTAATTCAAGGTAAATGTAAAATAAACAATCATCCAAAAATCCACAGGCAGTCTCAACGTATTTCGGCTACAATATCTGACAAGTAGCCTTCCTTAGGACCTGAGGAAGTAAAATTAACTAAAGCAAGGGTTAAAAATAAAAAAAAAGATCCGCACTTCTCCGGCATGTGTCCTGCGATGCGCGCCATCTATCCGAGCTTAAGGACCTGGCGGGACGGGGCTACCCGATCAGCTGATCGGTCACATGACCGCATCAGCTGAGCGGTTTAAATCTCTCGCCCGAAGTTCGGTTTTGACAGGTGCGGGATTTAAACCGCTAAGCTGATTCGGTCATGTGACTGATCAGCTGATCGGGTAGCCTCGCCAGGTTCTTAAGCTCGGATAGATGGGGCGCATCGCGGGACACACGTCGGAGAGGTGAGGATATATTTTTTTCACCTTTAACACTTGCTTAAGTTAATTTTACTTCCGCAATGTATGTACATACTTTGCGGAAGTGAAATTAAACGGGAATAGAGCAGTTTTAGTGTACTGAGCATGTTTAGTACACTAAAATCGGATCCGGGAAACAATCCAATGTTTTCTCGGACCCATGCTCCATAGGCCCCCATATAAATTGCCGCGGACTGGGTCAGTTCCGATTTGGTCCGCTGTGCCAGTCTCCGATTCTGGGTACAGCAAAAAAATCGGACAGAATCGGATCCTACACAAATCGAACGGCAATGGAGCACCAATCCATGCTCATAGGGATACATGGGGGCCAAATCGGATCCGTGGCTGTCCGTTTTACTACGGACAGCCACGGATCCCCAAAAAACTAATGTAAAACCAGCCTTAGTGGCTCCAAGTGATATCATTTATGCAGTGTACGGTGTGTTTAAACATAATAAAATGCTGATATTGGGCACTTGAATCATATAGACCTCACTTCTGGCCCATTACTTCCGGGTCTATACTTTCTGTAGGCTTATAAGACCACATGGCATGTGTGGACATCCTTTATCCATATAACGATGACAGATTATCCCCTATGTGTCCTCTCGATGAACCACAGTAGAAATGCTTTCTGACCACCGACTAACCTGATGAGGACCTGTTTTTTGCACCTATCCTTATTATATTCTGTATGAGGCTGTAATATTTTTGTGTGAAGCCCTAGTGCCTCTTCTTACTATACACACTTGTGACGATGATATTCCCTACACCATCTTTTGTTTTCAAGTGAGCAGTATAGAGCATATAGCATGCAGTATATCACGGCAAATATCTGCTGACTTAGAGTGACTTATCACTACATGAATTTTCCGATGATTATGTACTCTTATGAATACGTCTATTAATTTGTCTGCACAGTGATTTATCCTTCCGTCTAGACAAGTAAGTGATGGAGAGTCGGCGGTGAGCGGGGCACCACAGCTGTATCAAGAGGGTGCTGACCTCAGGGGCGGACCTACCCTGGTGCAGCTGGTTCAGCGAGTAGGGGGCCCTAAAGCCTGCATGTCCCTGTGTCAGAGGAGAGGGGGATAACTTAGGGAAGCTTCCTGCTTCCCTCGGCTGATCCCACCCCTCCTCTCCAGCCCCAGTACCCAGACGAACAATGCGGCGCAGGTAAGAGCCACATGCTCCCCCCTGCTAGCACCCGCAGCCCCTCGCCTGACGCACCCCCCCCCCCCCATCCCCGGTCCTCACCCGTCGCTGCCAGCAAAACTCCCACCCCCCCCCCGACCCTCAGCCGTTGCTGCCAGCACCCCCCCCCCCAACATCATCATCCCCCGGGCCTCACCTGTCGCTGCCAGAGCACACACCCCCGGTTCTCACCTAAGGCTGCACCAGGGCCCCGCAGGCTGAAGGTCCGCCACTGGCTGACCTCCACTGTAAGGCAATAATATCCAGCAAGGAAATGAGCCTGCACTATGAGCTCCTCATAAAATTTCCATTTATTTTGAATCAGGTTAAAAACAGATTTCCATTGCACATAAAACCATACAAGTCAGTACATCATGATTAGGCGACGCGTTTCAGCTAGCTTGTATCATTGATCTTGAATAAGGCTATGAAACGTGTCGCCTAATCATGATATACTGACTTGTATGGTTTTACGTGCAATGGAAATCTGTTTTTAATAAATTGAAATTTTATTCGGCGCTCAAAGTGTAGGCTCACTTCGTCGCTGGATATTTGGATATAGTTTGAATGCAGCAACAAACCCCTTGGAATCCGTGCTGAGGATCGAGGAGCATCAGAGAGGGAAAACAGGTGAGCGGACTTCCACTTTTCTATTACGGTATACGTAAGATACAAATTTAGAGGTACCATTACCAGAGTACAGTATATGTTGGTGTCATCTCTTCATCGTGTGTGTGTACAAAAGGATTATTTTGTATTTTTTCACTTTTTGCAGATTTTGTTGTATTTTTATACCTTTTGAGGTTTTTATTCTTTTTGAATAATAAAATTATCTTTTATTAATCTACAGGGTCTTTTCTTGTGATGTGTTAATTGGCTTAAATAGACCCCTCTATTGCTATTTTGTTAAATGTCATCACACTACTGTGTCAACAGATATGACTGGTAAATGGCCCAAGGATTGGACAAGATCCGTGTTTATTCCTATTCCAAAGAAGGGAAATGCTACTGACTGTGGAAACTATCGGATTACATACCTCATGATAGCAAAATACTGCTGAAGATGCTACAAAGACTGCTACAGCCTTACTTTGACAAGAAACTGCCAGATGAACAAGAGATGTAATTGCTAACATTAGATGGTTAACGGAAAAGGTTAAAGATTACAACAAGGAGTTCTATTTTTGCTTCATCAACTACAGCAAAGAATCTGACTGTGTTGAACACCAGAAACATTGGAATACCATGTCATATGGGTGTGCCAAACCATCTGATCTGCCTCATTAAAAACCATTATGTCGACCAAGAAGCAAAAGTCTGAACGAAACATGGTGACTCGGCATAGTTCAAAGTGTGTGTGAGGCGTGAGACAAGGCTGTATCCTGTAACCATTTCTCTTCAATTTATATGCAGAAGCTATTTTCAGGAAGGCTGGACTTGCTGAAAAAGATGAAGGAATGAATCAAAATTGGTGTACGGAATCATTAACAATCTAAAATACACAGATACAACACTGATAGTAACAAGCGTAGATGGAATGAAGGACTTACAGAGTGTCAAGATGGAAAGCCTGAACATGGGACTGCTACTCAACAGGAAAGACAAAGATATTGACTACTGCCAGGTACAGCAGGGACATGTTTGAAATGGATGGCAATGAACTGGAAGTTATAAAGGCTTCAACCTCCTTATATCAGAGATTATTCAAGATGCAGCAACAATTCTGGAAGTCAATAGGAGAATAGCTAGGGGGAAAATCAGCAATGAAATCACAAGACAAGGTCTACAAATCTAGGGACATTTCACTGGCAACAAAGACACAACTTGTACATAGTCTGGTCATTTCTGTAGTAACATATGAAAGTGAAGCATGGATGATAAGGAAACAAGAAGAATCATCGTCTTTGAAATGTGCTGGGGAAGGATGTTATTAATAGCATGGATGGGAAGGAGAACAAACAAATCAATTTTACAACAAGTCAAGCCAGACATGTCACTTAAAGCAAGGTTCACCAAGCTACAACTTCCCTATATTAGACACATCATACGAAATGAGAAATCACTGGAGAAGGACATCATGGTGGGAAGAATAGAAGGGACAAGTTGAAGAGGAAGACCAGCAACCCAATGGCTTCATACTACCAAGAAAACAGCAGATGACCGTGGTGTGCCTATGTAGGCTTATGCAAGATCGATATTCCTACAGAGCATTCATTCATCAAGTTGTTATGGTTTGAGATAAAGCTGAAGGCCGGTAAATCTAATATATAAAGCTGAGTAATTGTGTGTGTATGTGGTATAAGCCATGCCCATTCTACATAGCAACGCCCACTCCACAGCTGTGTCATAGCCCCACCCACTCCACATAGCCATGCCTACTCCACAGCTATATCATAGCCCCCCACTCCACATAGCCACGCCCACTCCACATAGCCATGCCCCTTCATAGTTCCACCACCTTTATATCCCCGCCCCATTACAATGTATGTATGTCCACTAAAGGAATTCACACCGTCGCAACTTCAATCACAAAGTTTTGCAAACACACCCCATTTGACTCCGGGTCTGTTAGGGGGGTGTGGATATGGGATGCAGGTTTGGGGGGTGCAGGTGCAGCAGGGGCATTTTTTGGGGCAGGGGTGGTGCGGGTTTAGGGTTGCAGGATGGTGTTGGTTTAGGAAGGCATTATTTTTTGGAGCGGGCAGGGAATTTTTTTGGATGGGGGTGCAGGTTTGTCATTTTTGCGTCGGGGGAGTGCGGGTTTGAGGGGGCAGGCTTTTTTGGGGAGGCTGGTTTGGAGGGGTGTGGGCTAAGGAGGGCGAGGGGTCGGCATTTTTTTGGGGGTGTGGGTGGTCAGGTTTGGGGGTAGAGGAACTTTTGGGGTGGGGCGGGGGTGTGAAGAGAGATATTTGTGTGGAGTGGGGGTGGGTGGGTCGGGCGGTTGATGTGGGGGGGCAGGCTTGATGTATATAGTAGACATACATACACTCAACGTATATCTAAAAACAGCTACTATGCCAGGGCAATGCCGGGCTCTACAGCTAGTAATAAATAACTTACATTTTAATGGCAAATCATTTTTCTGTTATTGTTTAGTTTTATATTTTGTGTTTTTTTTGTTTTTTTACATTTTTACAAATGCTAGTGAATTTATTTTTATTTTTTTACTTTTCCCTTCTTGAATAAGATCTCTGGTCACTGGCAAAACCCAAGGCCATCATTTCAGATCCAGGGATGGTGTAAAGACAGTCCGCGCTGCTTTAAATAATCAGGGTACCCTGATGACGGTGCCCGGAGTGGCACTGAAACGCGTAGGTGTAAATAAAGAAGGGGGGTCTTTTACCTAAAGACTTGTGACTGATTATTTAAAGCAGCACGGACTGTCTTTACACCATCCCTGGATCTGATCATCTTTACACGTGCTACGTGGCGGTGGAAGTCCTGCAGCAGCTTATAAACTACATGCAATAAAAACTAGTTGTGGGTGCACACAACTAGACCAGGTGAGTGCACCTCTTTTTGATCTGAGTGTGGAATCAGTGTCATATTGATAGGGCACTATTGCGCCTCGCTTGTCTCCTTTATCTTTTTCAAAAGGCCATCATTTGGCATCCAGTTGCCATGAGCCCGTTGCACATTGGGTAAAAAAGAAAGCGCACTATTGACAGCAATATCTAAAGGGTTAAATGTCTGTGATCAGTGTTAGCGCAGACCATGACGATTGCAGCAAGCTGTCAGATGCTGCAATATTAAAGTTAGTTCTTCCAATAACTGAAGGGGCCGTCGCACACGTCAATATTGCTTGCAACATCGCTGAAAAGTCACGTGTTCAGCGATGTTGCTAGCAATATCGCAAGTGCATCGTGCTGTTTGACAGCACAATGCAACTGCGATAAATCGCTGGTTGCAAGTTGCCAGATTTATGAACATGTTCATAAACCTGGCAATCTGGCCCCAGCGATTAGGCTGGATCGCGCCATCTGACACCGCAATAGCGATGTTGGCGGCGATACAGCCTATTCGCAGCATTGCTGCGGATCGCTCGCTGGGTTGTTTCCAGCCCAGCGAGCGATGGCTGCACCCACATCGCAGCAGCGTCACTGGCAACATCTTGCCATGTGACATCCAGCCTGCGATGTCGGAAGCTCCCGTGGCATCGCTTCCGACATCGCAGCCTAAGTTGCTGCGTGTGACGGCCCCTTAAGTCATAAACTGTGAAGGTACCGTCACACACGGCAATATTGCTTGCAATTTCACTGGCAATTTGCTGGTTGCAGTGAAATCATGGACACATTATTCTATTGCTTGTTGCTGTGTACAAATGGAACAATGTGTCCATGATTTCACTGCAACCAGCAAATTGCATGCAATATTGCCGCGTGTGACGGTACCTTTATCTGTAGGAAACATGAAACAGGTGATGTTTACTACAGAAACAAGCCTGTCCCTGGAGGTAGACTATATATAACTATCTCATTATAGCAGATTACCACTTAGAGAAAACCATGAACCATAACCACTTGGTTTGTGTGGACATAAAATGAAAATTGAATTGAATGTTTAATCAAAGGGATTTTTAATCTCATTGAAAAAAAGAGCAGCAAATGCTTTAAATTAAGAAAAAAAATAGCTATACCCACCTATTGTGACCCTTCTACTTTCAGTTCAGATATTTCAGTGGTCCCGTCCAGTGATTTTTTTTTACAAGTTATAGGTATGTGAACATTGCAGCCAAACAGTAACCTTGGCATTCATGTGCTGGCAAGTGAGTCCACTGATGACCCTGGCAGCTCACAAATAGCTTCCATGAATAGACTTGGCGCAAGCTGCTCCCTGTCCCAGTGCCCACGGGATGCCCTGACCTTTACCCTTTTACCCCTGTACAGGAATCTGGCCTTACACAGGGGTCCATGGGCAAAGGCTAGGGTCAGCTGCTGTTCGGTGGTGTAAGCGGGAAAGAAGGATAGTCAGCCAGGTCAGAATGAGGGGGTCATGTCATTGACAAAATCGTAAAGTGCTGACAGCAGATAGAAATTAAAGCAAGAGGACATGTGAGGCAACAAACCCCAAACGTTTTGTAATATAGATAAGTCAATCCATCAGGACCAGGTGACTTCCCCTGGGGCAAAGATCTCAGAATACCCTCCAGCTCCTCAATAGAAACTGCCATGTTAAGAGCAGTAACCGCTTTCTCCGGGAGCGTTGGCAGCCCAAGGGTGGAGAGGAACTCTGCAATCTCCACATCCTCCGAGGTGATGTGCCAAGAGAGTCCTGCAGATTGCAGAGCTTTTTATAGGATTTATAAAAAATGTCCGCTATAGAGGCAGGGTTATAAAGGAGTATCCCTTTGTCATCTCGCAGAGCCTGAGGCTAGGAAGCCGCAGTGCGCTCTCTAAGTTGACGGGCAAGCAGGATGTGGGCTTTGTTGCCTCTTTCATAGAATCTGTTTATAGAAGATCAAAAGCTTCTTCACTCCAAGTACCGCCAGATCCTTCAGCTTGTCTGAGTCTGATGACATTTCTTAAAGTACCCAAGGAAGGGGAATTGGTAAACTCTGCTTCACATCTTTTGAGCTGAAGGGTTAAGGCAGTACACTGAGCCTCTACATTTCTCTTAGCAATGGTCCCCTCCTTAATGCAGTGACCCCGCTTCACTGCCTTGTGAGCTTCCCATATGACCACTGGCAACATGACCGAAGCCGCGTTGAGCTGAAAATACTCAGCAAGGTTTTTATTGCAGGGAGGCCCTGATTACAGAGTCCTTGAGAAGGGATTCATTCAGGTGCTAATTGCATGGTCTAGGCGGAGAGTTAGATTTTCGAAGGTCCATAGTTAGGGGAGAATGGTCAAACCACGAAATGGCACCCAAATCTACTCTCACAAGCTGGTGTAGGAGTTGGGAGTTAATGAAAAAATAGTCGATTCTAGTATGAGTCTGGTGGGGGTGCAAATAAAAAGAGAAAACCATCTCTCCAGGGTGACCCACCCTCCAAGCATCATACAAGGCCTCTGCACTTAACATTTTCCTAAAGTCCTGTGACATTTTTTTCAGGGCCTCTGGAGGAGGGTGTCCCCCAACAGAAGGTCTGTCATAAGTTTCCGAAAACAAAACATTAAAAATCACCGCCCAACACCAATGCAGCGGGTGGTAGCTTTCTGATTAAGGAGAGAACCCTCCCCAAGTACCGCAATTGACCAGTGTGTGGGGCATAGACATTAGCTAGGATGTAATGGCGACCCCCCAGGAGCGCTTCCAACACTACAAACCTGCCCCAGGGTCACAATGCAAACCAGTAATCTGAATGGTGCAGTTGGAGGATATCAAAATCACAACCCCCCCACCCCTCCTATCCTCGGATGAGGCCATATAATTTTGGTAGAGGTGAGCTGCAAATTTAAAAGATCCCAACTTGTCAAAATGTGTCTCTTGGACATAGACAATATCCGCCTTTGAGGAGCAGAATTCCTGTAAAGCAAGCTTTCTTTTACGAGGGGAGTTTAGGCCCCTTACGTTAAAGGACATGATGTGTGATAATAGAGAAGGATTTGACAAAACAAATAGCAGCACACCACCAAAAATATTTTTATCAAGTACAAAAAGCTTTATTTAGAGCGAAACAGTAAACATTAAAAACAGTTAGAACAAATATCGGACCGCAGTCCGCAAGGGAAAGGCACTCCAAGAAATAACCATTTTGACAATACCATATACAGTCATCAACACTGTCTGAATAAATTGCATATAAATACTAAATCAAACAAAAAGTGTGGCCAAACAATAAATCCTCTCAAACCCCATGTATAGATTACACTAGGAGGATTGACCGAGACCAATGTTCAATGAAATGCAAAAAAACAATATTCAATGTGTTGCCATTAAGTTATAGTGGCCTGTTATGGAGCCTCAAAGAACAGGATGACCCTTATGTGCAGCAATAGCTGAGGGATATTGAGGACCAAGGCACACAGCTGCTAATACAGAGAGCACCGTGCAAATAGAGCCACGGAGGGCTGAATACAATGAGTCATATTGGAATAGAGAAGTCTCTCTCACCATGTAGGTTCAATGATCATGCGCACTGTGTGCCCAAGGAATGAAAGTCCTGCCGAGCCCCTGTGATGCCGGAATGTAGCGAGGGGGTCCTGACTTTGAGGAGGATGGTAGATAATGGAAGGAGCGAGGAGCCCGATGCCCACGCGTATCGCCGCTATGCGAGCGGCTTCGTCAGGGAGGCGTGGCTCTGGGTCCGGCGTTCCGCCCTTAAATACTCGCTAATGAAGCGGCTGTTACAGCCGCGCTGCGTGTGGCCATGGAAACCCTGGGGAAGCCAGGAAAATGACATGGCGTGAGTTTGATTAGTGCGATTCTAAAATGGCCAACAATTATTATATACAAAAGAGACCAGCCGTATGGCAAGGGATGCAAAGGATACAAAGGGGTGACGGGATGGGAAATATATGTACCAGCCACCTAGTGGATTGATGTATAGCGTATATATCTATAACTAAAAATATTACATAGAGTAATACACAATATGAGGATACAATCAAAACTCCTGAAATGCCTATATTTTGATCATAGCATTATGATTCCTGTAAGGGAAAAAGGAGGATTATTCCCATTAACTATGATAGTTAGCAGAAACTAAATACTACACACATTATTTTATCATAAAGATATGAAGAACATCCATGTGGGTCAATCCTGACCCGGCACACCAAGAAGACCGTAGGTCTCCATGGTGTGTCAACCGGTATATTCCTAACCCTCTTCAAGACTATATACATTCATTTATGACATATATAGAGCATCTACAGGAGTTGCATCCGTGTGGATCAAGATATAAGTGTAACATAAGTATCTCGCCGAATGGGAAGACAAAGTTATCTATACCCAAATGGTGAGTAACTATATACGCCTAGATTATTGCATATCATCTCATATACAAGTAAGGAAAGCAAAAATACAAAAACACAACACAGGGAAAACTATTGAAAAAAGTCAGAGCAATAGAGCCCAATATTTATACATCCTGAAATATCAGCAGAACTGCAAATAGAGGCAGGTCCAGGTCCATGTAGATAGAGTCTCGGTTTCCATAATCTTCCATGAAGTAGGGGGCAAATGTCCCGCATCGAAAGACAAAAGGAAATGTGATGATATGAGTGGTACTATTCCAATCCTCCCACGAATCAACCAAAGAAGACAAATAATCGAATCCAAAACCTGAATGGAAAAATTTGAAAGGAAAAATTTGGAAGAGAGACGAAATAGAAAATAACCTTAGGAGAAAATATTTGAAAATAAAAAGAATAATATGATTGTGCATGTCCCTATACCCCCAAGAAACCTGAGAAAAGGAGTTCCTCATTGATTCCTTGAGGAGAGATTGAGTTGAGGTTGAAAATCCACCTCGACTCTAATCTCAAGAGAGGTTTCAGCCTGTCCCATCCCCTAATGCTATCCGGGAGTCTATCCAACCCAACCACTCGGGTCCCTGTGGATCGGCCCTGATGATGGGTCAGGAAGTGGGAAGCCACAGAAGTCAAAGGGTGCCCCCTTTCCAAGTGCTGGGCAGCCAACTGGATGGTGGATGTGTGTTTCTGTATGCGTTTCCGCAATTCCTGACCCGTCATCCCAATGTACAATTTGTTGCAAGGACAAATGATTGCGTAAATAACAAATTTTGTTTTACAATTGATGTAATATTTTAGTTGATGTCCTTTATTGTCTCCTGGATTCACAAATATGTCTCTTACCGGGTTCATAAGTGGGCATACATTGCACGAACCACAAGGGAATGATCCTCTCAATCTTATTCCACTACCCAATTTTTGAATGGGTCTCCTAAAGTGGCTCCGAACCAATGTATCTCTCAACGTCGGGGCTCGTCTGGCTGTTAGCATTGGTCTCTCACCAATGTCTGGTCTAATTTTAGGGTCCATGGATAAAATATCCCAATGGTTTTGTATGATGTTACCAACCTTGGTCCATTGGTTATGATAATCCATAATAATCCTAGGTGAGTTGTCCGCCGGTCTGATGCGCTGTTGTAACAAAGCGTCCTGTGTACTTGATCTAGCTCTCCTGAAAGCATTAGAAATGACACGTTTAGGGTATTGTCGGGCTACAAACCTCTCCGTTAACGCTCGTGATTGGACTTTGAAATCCTCGTCATCTGCACAATTCCGTCTGACTCTAAGGAATTGGCCTATTGGTACGCTTTTTCTTACGTGATTTGGATGGAAGCTTGTGTAATGGAGGAGGCTGTTTGTTGCGGTCGATTTCCTATATAAATCCGTGTATAGTCTTTCATTTTTGATCATGATCTTTAGATCCAAAAACGTAGCTTCTATGGGAGATGAAGTGAAAGTTAAAAAAATATTAAGCAGATTGGAGTTCAATTCTTCCAAAAATAATCTACATGTCTCTTCATCTCCATCCCAAAAAAACACGACATCATCTATATATCTGTACCAACCTTGGACATGTGCATTATAGGCCGGTTTTTGATAAACCACCTTTTCTTCCCACCAACCCAAAAATAAGTTTGCAAAGGCCGTCCCTTGCGGTCCGATATTTGTTTTAACTGTTTTTAATGTTTACTGTTTCGCTCTAAATAAAGCTTTTTGTACTTGATAAAAATATTTTTGGTGGTGTGCTGCTATTTGTTTTGTCAAATCCTTCTCTATTATCAAATGTTCCTTTAGTTGACAAAGCAGCACCCCCGACCCTTATTGGGAATCTTTATCTTACAGTGGTGCACCTCAATTGTTCATTTATAGTGTTTCCAATGTGGGTTGCCACGTTTCTAGAGTGTGCACACTTATGACTTGTTGTCATTTGGCTTAAATAAGTAACTTTATTCTAGTGTGGTCATGGCTTCCTCATGGGAGACCAGGGAATTGGCTTGGCAGTTGGAGTCCAGCAAAATTTTTGGGGTGCAGGGTGATGACGGAAATATAGGGAATAATGATTTCAACACCTTGATTAGAGAAATTGAAAGTTGTCACAAGGTAGCCACACGTGTGTGGTGGAATATTAGATGCCTGGAGGAATATCTGAAGTTGTCCATAGTACCAAGGGGCTTGAGAGTTCAGATATTCCCTGCTTGGGAGCCTAGTGATACATTCAAACAGTCATGGGAGAAAGGTTTAATGCAATGCTCACGCATTATCATTGATATGCTGATCGACCATGACAAAACCTTACTAGCAGCCACCAAACTCAAAATTATGACTTTGGAAGAGAAACTCTCAGACTATGACCAGGACAGCTTGGTGACACCTTTCTTAACTCGTTTAAAAACTAATATCGACAGGTATGAGAAGGAAATAATTGAGGGAAAACAAAAAAATTTTAACGAGACAAAATTGACTTTACAACCAATGAGGCATTTAGATGGAGACATAGGGGCAATGGGCGACCTCCACGAGGTCCTAAACCAACGCCGAAACCGAAACCAAATCCTATTCCAAAGAATGCACCACAACCTGGTCCAAATACCAATACGGAACCATCAAGCGACAGTGATTTTTTAGGGGTAAGAGAAAGCGAGTCCGAGGAAGAACCAGGCGGGGCGGCCGGAGGGCCCGTGGAGGACATAAGACAACCCAAACGCCCGAGAGGGAAACCTCGGGGACGATACCCACGTTATTGATGGACGCATCCAACGACGAAAATCATGACGGACCACCACAAGCAACAGATACAGGTACCCTACAGATCATTAATTTGTCGAATCGTATTCTTACTCATGATGAGGTATCGGTTCTGCAAAGAGGATTAACTTTCTCTCCAGAACATAGACCCGACAAATTTTCCATCATTAAAGATGTGTACCTGTTCTGTCGCAAACTGGTTCTTTCTGCCATCTATAGAAATCCCACGCTACTAGAGAACCCTGCATTCGTTGAACAAAGAACACTGCAAGATATGGTGGATCTACTGGATGAAGATCCCTCTGGTACAGGTAGGCGCCCCTGTCCCCTGAGGAACAAATCCTCCACTGCACCTCCCTTGTCTTTATTCCCTGTAGTTCAGACCTTCTTTGATTTAGTGAAGAGAGACATCACACAATTACCAGACCAACGTGGGTGGGGCGGTAACCTTAGCAATAAAGAAAGAAGGGCCCTCCTAGATTTGAAAAAGGACACTACTATCATTATCAAGGAAGCAGATAAAGGAGGCAACGTGGTCATTTGGCCATGGGAGATGTACGTCGAGGAGGCCAGGCGACAATTGGGCAACAACAGACACTACTCTAAGCTACCGTCAGACCCTACAGTGTATTTTCAAAGACAATTTGCGGGACTATTGGATGCAGGACTTGAAAGTGGTGCTATTACTAAAAAAGAGAAGGATTTTATGTGGGTTTCGGAGCCAATTACTCCTACTCTGTATTTTCTCCCAAAGGTCCATAAGAATCTTTTGAAACCACCAGGGAGACCAATAGTCGCTTGTATTGGGAGCATTTGCGAGAAGGCTGGATCTTACATAGACTACTATCTACAACCGATGGTACAAGAACTGACTTCGTATATCCGTGATTCAACAGATTTCATCAAGAGGACACGTACACTCCAGATTCCCACAGGTAACTTGATAATTACATGCGATGTTGAATCGTTGTACACTAATATCGCACACAACCATGGCATAGAAGCGGTCACTTATTTTTTGGACAAGAAAACCAACAGTGACCGACTACATGACTCCTTCCTTATAGATTTGCTGGGCTTCGTATTATCTCATAGCTACTTCACATTTGACAGGAGCTATTTTAAACAAATCTCCGGAGTGGCTATGGGAGCGAAGTGCGCACCGGCCTTTGCAAACTTATTTTTGGGTTGGTGGGAAGAAAAGGTGGTTTATCAAAAACCGGCCTATAATGCACATGTCCAAGGTTGGTACAGATATATAGATGATGTCGTGTTTTTTTGGGATGGAGATGAAGAGACATGTAGATTATTTTTGGAAGAATTGAACTCCAATCTGCTTAATATTTTTTTAACTTTCACTTCATCTCCCATAGAAGCTACGTTTTTGGATCTAAAGATCATGATCAAAAATGAAAGACTATACACGGATTTATATAGGAAATCGACCGCAACAAACAGCCTCCTCCATTACACAAGCTTCCATCCAAATCACGTAAGAAAAAGCGTACCAATAGGCCAATTCCTTAGAGTCAGACGGAATTGTGCAGATGACGAGGATTTCAAAGTCCAATCACGAGCGTTAACGGAGAGGTTTGTAGCCCGACAATACCCTAAACGTGTCATTTCTAATGCTTTCAGGAGAGCTAGATCAAGTACACAGGACGCTTTGTTACAACAGCGCATCAGACCGGCGGACAACTCACCTAGGATTATTATGGATTATCATAACCAATGGACCAAGGTTGGTAACATCATACAAAACCATTGGGATATTTTATCCATGGACCCTAAAATTAGACCAGACATTGGTGAGAGACCAATGCTAACAGCCAGACGAGCCCCGACGTTGAGAGATACATTGGTTCGGAGCCACTTTAGGAGACCCATTCAAAAATTGGGTAGTGGAATAAGATTGAGAGGATCATTCCCTTGTGGTTCGTGCAATGTATGCCCACTTATGAACCCGGTAAGAGACATATTTGTGAATCCAGGAGACAATAAAGGACATCAACTAAAATATTACATCAATTGTAAAACAAAATTTGTTATTTACGCAATCATTTGTCCTTGCAACAAATTGTACATTGGGATGACGGGTCAGGAATTGCGGAAACGCATACAGAAACACACATCCACCATCCAGTTGGCTGCCCAGCACTTGGAAAGGGGGCACCCTTTGACTTCTGTGGCTTCCCACTTCCTGACCCATCATCAGGGCCGATCCACAGGGACCCGAGTGGTTGGGTTGGATAGACTCCCGGATAGCATTAGGGGATGGGACAGGCTGAAACCTCTCTTGAGATTAGAGTCGAGGTGGATTTTCAACCTCAACTCAATCTCTCCTCAAGGAATCAATGAGGAACTCCTTTTCTCAGGTTTCTTGGGGGTATAGGGACATGCACAATCATATTATTCTTTTTATTTTCAAATATTTTCTCCTAAGGTTATTTTCTATTTCGTCTCTCTTCCAAATTTTTCCTTTCAAATTTTTCCATTCAGGTTTTGGATTCGATTATTTGTCTTCTTTGGTTGATTCGTGGGAGGATTGGAATAGTACCACTCATATCATCACATTTCCTTTTGTCTTTCGATGCGGGACATTTGCCCCCTACTTCATGGAAGATTATGGAAACCGAGACTCTATCTACATGGACCTGGACCTGCCTCTATTTGCAGTTCTGCTGATATTTCAGGATGTATAAATATTGGGCTCTATTGCTCTGACTTTTTTCAATAGTTTTCCCTGTGTTGTGTTTTTGTATTTTTGCTTTCCTTACTTGTATATGAGATGATATGCAATAATCTAGGCGTATATAGTTACTCACCATTTGGGTATAGATAACTTTGTCTTCCCATTCGGCGAGATACTTATGTTACACTTATATCTTGATCCACACGGATGCAACTCCTGTAGATGCTCTATATATGTCATAAATGAATGTATATAGTCTTGAAGAGGGTTAGGAATATACCGGTTGACACACCATGGAGACCTACGGTCTTCTTGGTGTGCCGGGTCAGGATTGACCCACATGGATGTTCTTCATATCTTTATGATAAAATAATGTGTGTAGTATTTAGTTTCTGCTAACTATCATAGTTAATGGGAATAATCCTCCTTTTTCCCTTACAGGAATCATAATGCTATGATCAAAATATAGGCATTTCAGGAGTTTTGATTGCATCCTCATATTGTGTATTACTCTATGTAATATTTTTAGTTATAGATATATACGCTATACATCAATCCACTAGGTGGCTGGTACATATATTTCCCATCCCGTCACCCCTTTGTATCCTTTGCATCCCTTGCCATACGGCTGGTCTCTTTTGTATATAATAATTGTTGGCCATTTTAGAATCGCACTAATCAAACTCGTGCCATGTCATTTTCCTGGCTTCCCCAGGGTTTCCATGGCCACACGCAGCGCGGCTGTAACAGCCGCTTCATTAGCGAGTATTTAAGGGCTCCTCGCCGGACCCAGAGCCACGCCTCCCTGACGAAGCCGCTCGCATAGCGGCGATACGCGTGGGCATCGGGCTCCTCGCTCCTTCCATTATCTACCATCCTCCTCAAAGTCAGGACCCCCTCGCTACATTCCGGCATCACAGGGGCTCGGCAGGACTTTCATTCCTTGGGCACACAGTGCGCATGATCATTGAACCTACATGGTGAGAGAGACTTCTCTATTCCAATATGACTCATTGTATTCAGCCCTCCGTGGCTCTATTTGCACGGTGCTCTCTGTATTAGCAGCTGTGTGCCTTGGTCCTCAATATCCCTCAGATATTGCTGCACATAAGGGTCATCCTGTTCTTTGAGGCTCCATAACAGGCCACTATAACTTAATGGCAACACATTGAATATTGTTTTTTTGCATTTCATTGAACATTGGTCTCGGTCAATCCTCCTAGTGTAATCTATACATGGGGTTTGAGAGGATTTATTGTTTGGCCACACTTTTTGTTTGATTTAGTATTTATATGCAATTTATTCAGACAGTGTTGATGACTGTATATGGTATTGTCAAAATGGTTATTTCTTGGAGTGCCTTTCCCTTGCGGACTGCGGTCCGATATTTGTTTTAACTGTTTTTAATGTTTACTGTTTCGCTCTAAATAAAGCTTTTTGTACTTGATAAAAATATTTTTGGTGGTGTGCTGCTATTTGTTTTGTCAAATCCTTCTCTATTATCAAATGTTCCTTTAGTTGACAAAGCAGCACCCCCGACCCTTATTGGGAATCTTTATCTTACAGTGGTGCACCTCAATTGTTCGTTTATAAAGGACATGATGTGGGCCATGACAATTGGGTAAGGTATGTGCGCTAGCAGATGGTAATTATGAATTTACTTGGACAAAGTAGCTGCAGCCCATCGTGATCAAGGATCCAGCCTGAAGCAGAGATATCAATGCGTCCAACATTAGGAAAGTGAGAAGGTTCTGAGAAAGCATGAAGGATAAAAACAATCAGGAAAGGGTAAGACCTAGACAAACATAGAGTTGTTTAAAGAACAATTTCAACATGAACATTGTAAACACGAAAACCAAAAATTTCCCTGGACATAACCCGGCTAGGCAATCTCTCAAAGGGATCACCTGGACCTGAACGAGCCCAGGAAATAGGGAAAAACTGCAAAACAATCCCGTGGGGATCCCCAGTAGCCCTCTATTGGGTAGGCGTCCAGGAGGGCAAGAGCCAAATCAGGCCAGTCGGGTAAGGAGAGGGAGAAAGAAAAACAAAAGGGAAATATCTCCACTCCTCAAACAAGGATAGTAGTCTCCCACCTACCCCAACCGTACTGACCCCAAATCCAACATACCACTGCTTGGTTAACAAGGGTTTGAGCAAAGGCCACTAACTATTTCTAAGCCACAAAAATCTCAGCGAGTAAGGGTGGAGGAAGGCGACCCCTTACCTCTCCCACCCCTCTCTTTCCACCATCTCCCCTAGACCACATCGGAGGGAGCAGTCCCCCAGCAAATAGCAAATGCAGGTTTCAGTTTGGGATGTGAACTGCGGGGATGTCCAAAGTCTTGCAAAACATAGGGACGTCTGCTGGAGTGTGTAGTATGGCCGATCTACCATTCCAGCGGCCAATTAAAGTGAATGGGAACTCCCAACAATAGGGGATTTGTTGATCCATCAGGGCTTTAAGGAGTGGTCTGAGATGTCTCCTCTTTTGCATAGTTATGCGGGAGAGATCCGAATAGAGCTGAACCTCCGTCCCTTTAAATCTTGCCATGGTGTTCCTCTCTCTGGCTTTAGCCATAATCTGCTCCTTAATTTCAAAGTTGTGGACACAGCAGATGATATCATGGGGCTGGATCGCCATATTTTTGGGCTGCAGTGCCCTATGGGCTCTTTCCAGTTTAATGGTATTAGACAGGGGGGGGCCCCAGGACAGAATTAAAAATAGATTGCAGAATATCTCTAGGAGCCTCTTGACCATCCATCTCTGGAACCCCCCACATCTGGATATTACAGTGGCGTCCCCTGTTATCCAGATCTTCTAAATGTGATCACATGTGCTCCATAGCTTTCTGCTGAGACAAAATTAACTGGTGCAATTCCACCACATCACCACATGGGATCTGGTGGTGTCATGTTCCTACCCCTCTAGGTCCTCAATCCTGCCACAGAGATGCTGCAAATCTCTCCACACCCCCGCTATTTCAGATCTACATGTATCCTTCACTTCACTGATGAGAGATTTAAAGTCCTCTAGAAGGAAGCTTTTCTAAGGCGGCCGTCACACGGTTCAATATTGCGAACGATATCGTTTAAGCGATCTGCTTTTTGATCGCTTAAGCGATATCGTTTGTGCATCGCTGCGTGCGATCAAGCGATTTTACAATGTAAAATCGCTTGATCGTTAGATCGCAGATATGAGAGCCAGAGCTCATATCAAGCGATAAACGCTTGTTCAATCTGCTTCATTGTGGTGTGTGACACCACGATGAACGATCTCCCAGCGGCAGAGCCTATGCTGGGAGATGGTATCTATGGTAAACGTCGGGTTACTAAGCGCCGCGCGGCGCCTAGTAACCCGATGTGTACCATAGTTACCAGCGATCTCGCTGGCCCACATCACTGGTGAGTCTGCCTGTGTGACAGCTTACCAGCGATGTGAACGATATTGTTAGCGATCGCGCGTGCACGTGATCGCTTACAATATCGCTCACGATATTGTAGCGTGTGACGGCCACCTTAGAAACATTTCCATTCCTGCGGAAATGTGGGTGACTCTTTAAGACTCCCTTTAGGCACAGAAGGAGTATGATATGTTATCCTTGTTGGAGCATAGTGGGGAGAGTAGTCCATGCTGAAGTGCTGGGCCACAGCCAGCTCCTGAGAGCCCCCTGACTGAGCAGCTCCTTACATGAGAGATGCAAAACTGGTAGAACCCAGCTGAAGTATGGACTGCAAGCTGGGGTTTACATCCTCCTCAGCAATGCCCCCGGGCCCAGGTGCAGGCACCGGGTGAGTGGCTCGGCTGGCAGCAACTGAGTCCTGACTGCAGGCCGTATATTGGGCCTGATCTTCTGCATCGCCCCCCTCCCCACCATCACTGACCATGTGCTCCTCCGCTGCTTGTGAAGTGTGACAAGACGGATCCTCTGCGACCTCCCTGTGCTCCTGGCAATATGGTGCCCGAGTCTCTTCCAGAGTGTGATCCAGGCCAGGAACGTTTCCAGAGCTGTTTTCTGCAGCGGGGGGGGGGCACTGCTGTGTGCTGTGGGGCCTTCGCTCTCAAGGGACCCATTATGGTGATTTATGGAGTGTTTTTTGCTGGCTAAATGCTGACAAGAGCTGGGGGTAGGCGGGAGCTCCTTTTCCCTGTGACCGTTTAGCTCAGCATCCTGGAGACAACCCCTATATAATTTTTTATGTTTTGCCGCTTTTACACCTTAAAAATTTTTATAGGAAAAATTATTGTTTTTGCATTGTTGTATTTTGAGAGCTATAGCTTTTTTTATTTATCCGCTGACAGATGTATGTTGGCTTGTTCTTTATGGGACAAGATGACATTTTCAGCGATACCATTTTTATTTACATGTGACTTTTTGATCGAATTTTATTTAACTTTTTTGGCGGTATAATGAAAAAGCAGAGTGTTTTTGCAGTGTTCACTGAAGGGGTTAACTAGTGTGGCTCTGACGACTTCCGCCGAACGCAGCAGGAACCGGAAACTCCCGTGGTGCCTCACTCCTCACCGCGAGGCCGACAACTTCCGTTGAAATCGAAAGGACTGGCCGCGCTCAACTAATGGGGAGCGAGGATGAGTAGCCCGGATCCCAACAACGCGGCGCTCCCGCAAGTAAACCAACCGGCTGTTCCACCGGGGCCACCAAACGTACCCTGGATGGACAACCACCCGCCAGCATCATGCCGCAACAACCCGCTCCGATTATGCCGTTAGCTCTGCCGTACGTCCCAAATGCGACTTGGTTACCAAAGTACAGCGGTAAACCCGGTACCTTGGAGACGTTCCAAAGGAAGATCTGCCAGGCGCTGGATATGTAAGCCATGACCGGTAAGCAGAGGGCTTCAGTTATAATGGGACAGTTAACAGATGCAGCAGAGCTGCAGAGCCGAAACTGATCTATAGAAGCTCAGGAGTCTATGGAGCCAGGCCCGGACTGGCCATAGGGCATATCAGGAGTTTTCCCGGTGGGCTGAAGGGAAATTGTGCCGTTGCAGCCGCTCTTTATCTTTAAGAGGTCGCCTGCTGCCCCTTTAAGTCTTTATGCGGCCGCCGGCTGGGCACAGCCAGGGAGCTGTACAGCAGCCGCAGAGGTGTTTCCGGCGGCGGGGAGCTTCCTTCCGGATTTGTTTCTGCAGCCGCTTCTTTGAGGAGGAGTATGACAGCTCCTCCACTCCTCAGCGGCTCCAGGTGCCTTTTCTAACTATTTAAGACCCTCCCCAAACTAGTGAACAGCACTCATACATGGTCAACATGGGAAAGACAAAGGAGCATTCCAAGGCCATCAGAGACAAGATCGTGGAGGGTCACAAGGCTGGCAAGGGGTACAATACCCTTTCCAAGGAGTTGGGCCTACCTGTCTCCACTGTTGGGAGCATCATCCGGAAGTGGAAGGCTTATGGAACTACTGTTAGCCTTCCACAGCCTGGACAGCCTTTGAAAGTTTCCTTCCGTGCCGAGGTCAGGCTTGTCCGAAGAGTCAAGGCTAACCCAAGGACAACAAGGAAGGAGCTCCGGGAAGATCTCATGGCAGTGGGGACATTGGTTTCAGTCAATACCATAAGTAACGTACTCCACCGCAATGGTCTCCGTTCCAGACGAGCCCGTAAGGTACCTTTACTTTCAAAGCGTCATGTCAAGGCTCGTCTACAGTTTGCTCATGATCACTTGGAGGACTCTGAGACAGACTGGTTCAAGGTTCTATGGTCTGATGAGACCAAGATCGAGATCTTTGGTGCCAACCACACACGTGACGTTTGGAGACTGGATGGCACTGCATTTGACCCCAAGAATACCATCCCTACAGTCAAGCATGGTGGTGGCAGCATCATGATGTGGGGCTGTTTCTCAGCCAAGGGGCCTGGCCATCTGGTCCGCATCCATGGGAAGATGGATAACACGGCCTACCTGGAGATTTTGGCCAAGAACCTCCACTCCTCCATCAAGGATCTTAAGATGGGTCGTAATTTCATCTTCCAACAAGACAACGACCCAAAGCACACAGCCAAGAAAACCAAGGCCTGGTTCAAGAGGGAAAGAATCAAGGTGATGGAGTGGCCTAGTCAGTCTCCTGACCTTAACCCAATTGAAAACTTGTGGAAGGAGCTCAAGATTAAAGTCCACATGAGACACCCAAAGAACCTAGATAACTTGGAGAAGATCTGCATGGAGGAGTGGGCCAAGATAACTCCAGAGACCTGTGCCGGCCTGATCAGGTCTTATAAAAGACGATTATTAGCTGTAATTGCAAACAAGGGTTATTCCACAAAATATTAAACATAGGGGTTGAATAATAATTGACCCACACTTTTATGTTTAAAATGTATTAAAATTCAACAGAGCAACATAACTTTTTGGTTTGTAAGATTTATGCTTCTGTTAATAAATCCTACTCTCGTTTGCAGTTTGAAGGCTCTAACTTATTTGCATCTTATCAAACCACCTAAATCTGCAGGGGGTTGAATACTACTTGTAGGCACTGTATATATATATATACCGTATATATATATTCATATGTATACACACAGTGTTATACATAGAGAAGGAGGGAGACACGGGGTGTTATCAGTGCTGTTCTGCTGCCCAAGTCATATATATATTGGATGTGTGTGTACAAATTGATGTGTGTATATATGTACATATATATATATATATACACACATATACATATACAATTACTGTGTGTGTGTGTGTGTGTGTGTATATACACCGTGTGTTTACATAATGATGTGTGTATATATAATGTTTGTGTGTACATATGGATGTGTATGTGTTGTAAAGGTAGCGAGCCGGGGGACTCGCTTGCTGCGTAGTGACGCCAACATATGTGTATAATTTTTCAAATGTCTACCCGTTTATTTCTCACCAATGTCAATAACCGGGGTAGTACATTTAACACAAACACGTCACATAATACATTACATATAATATTGCACATATCATCATATAGTAACCGGGACCCGTCACCACGACTCTCTCCCCATTGGAGCTCTATCAACAGCTTCCGGGGTGATCATGGCCTCCGGCTTATCTATACCTTACACATACATTTATAATAAACTAGCTGTGAGCCCGATGCAAATGCATCGGGTGTCTAGAATATTTTTAATTTTTTTTTTAGATTTTCAAATAATAATCCAATTATTCCAATGACATCTTTACACCAACCTGCAAGTGTAGCGACTCGCAATGGCCTCGCGGCCATTGCTCGCGCTACACAGCGAGTCGCAATAGATCCCCATTGAAAGTATAGGGGGAGTTGCGACAGGTGCGGCGACTGAGGTAGCGACTCGCAATGGCCTCGCGGCCATTGCTCGCGCTACACAGCGACTCGCAATAGATCCCCATTGAAAGTATAGGGGGAGTTGCGGCAGGTGCGGCGGCTGAGGTAGCGACTCGCAATGGCCTCGCGGCCATTGCTCGCGCTACCTCAGCGGTAAATCGCTAAGTTTGTGGCCGAGCCTCTGGTTCTATTTTCGGCCAGCGACTCGCAATGGCCGCTTCGCGGCCATTGCTCGCGCGTGGTGACGTCACATAGTGACATAGCCACGGCGTTTTCGGGGTCCGACACGATTTTGCCTACGGCAATTATATAGTAGATATCTCACATAAGTATCCACCTTTTCAACGATGACCCCTCTGGGTTCATAACAGGGACTGAGCAACCTTAGTACCGGGTATGTCATTTATATCCCAAGGGGCTCCTTCCTGGACGCATCTCAACCTACGTCCCGGTCAGAGTCCACCTGGTTCAACCATGGTGTCCCCACTCTAGGAGCCCTTTTTAACCCCTGCTTCTGCCCTTCGTTACCTACGCCTCAACGGGCCCTGTGGGTCCCAATGGCGGTACCAGCCGCCTGGCTTTAGTCACCCAGCATGATGACTCCATATTTTCCCCCGTAGTCAGGATTCCTGCCTGACCGGGACCTTACATATCACATGTGATCCATCATACAATATTCATGGATCCCATGCATCCTCACACCCGCTCACAGCCCATCATAATACATCCATGGACTGTGGCTCTTCCATGACCATAAAAGGGACCTGTTCAACCGTAGAATCCGGGCTAACCATGCGTCACCATGGCCTACTCACCACTGTACGAGCCACCAGTCTCCACCAAACCTCCATCTCATGGCAGGTCTCCAGGTCGACGACTGTACCCTGCGTCTGAGTAGCACCCTATCGGATCAGCCATGGTTACCCTTCTAGGAGCCTTCGTGACCCCTGTCTCTGGCCACAGGCACACCCACACCATTAGAGGTCGTGGTTGAGGGACAGGTACCCGCTGCAAGCAGCAGGGCAAGCCTCTCTCTCGTCCCACAGGGACAGAACGCCTCCAATATCATCCATACTAGCTGGGTCACTCTCTCCCCACATCATTATACATGGCTCTTACATATAGGCCATCATCTCACATTCAGGGCAATTGCCTAAGCCCTCACATACATCAACGGGTCCTTTACCGACTACCTAGTTGGACCCAATGGCGGTTATGCCCGCCTGGCATTAATCACACACAGCACTCCATCACACGGGAACTGCTGTCTTACCGGGCACGGATCCGGGTCTCGCTACCTGGGTAACTGGTTGGCCAAGCCTCCCACGGGCTCCTTCCTGGACGTGTTTCACCCCACGGCCAGTCCAGCGTCCGCCAGGTCAGCCACGGCTTCCCCACACAAGGTGCTGTAACGAACCCGGTCCTGGCTACCGGTATGGAGTTAGCATGCTCCCTTCACCATCTCTCATTATGGTGGTCTGGACTGTCACACAGACTGGATCTGTCTCTCTCTGTGGACTCAGGCTGACTGATCTCAGAAGTCTGTCTCCAATGATGATGATCATTCACTCAATCAGCTGGCAGGCTCTTATCGTGCCTGCCACGCCCACATGGACACACCCCCTTAGCTGCTAGCCATTAGCCTTCTCTGGTGCCTACACAGCTCATGTTAACTCCCTGTGTTCCAGGTTGGTTCACACAGTACACACAATGCTCTCAGCCGCTCATTGTCTCAGGAGCCATTCACTGCCGCTCATTAGGCTCATGAATGTTACATACATTGACACACTGGGTCCGGACATGATTATATAACACACCTATGGTTCAACCCGGCTCATTTGCACAGGATCCTATACTGATCCTGCATGTGAGGCGCCCCGGCCATGGGGACATGGCGGCGGTGCCTCACAGTGTATACATAATGTATGCGTGTATATATAATGTGTATGTCTACATATGGATGTGTGTGTATATATACACTGTACAGCACCACTTCTTCTGTCTGTCTTGTATACTGGGTGTAATTCTCAGTATCTGTATTATTCTGTGTATATACACTGTACAGAACCACTTCTCCTGTCTTGTATAAACCGGGTGTAATCCTCAGTACCTGTATTATTCTGTATATAAACACTGCACAGTACCACTTCTCCTGTCCTGAATACTGGGTGTAATCCTCAGTATCTGTATTACTTTGTATATATACACTGCACAGTACCACTTCTCCTGTCAGGTATACTAGGTGTAATCCTCAGTATCTATATTATTCTGTATATATACACTGCACAGTACTACTTTTCCTGTTCTGTATACTGGGTGTAATCCTCAGTATCTGTATTATTCTGTATATATACACTGCACAGTACCACCTCTCCTGTCCTGTATACTGGGTGTAATCCTCAGTATCTGTATTATTCTGTATATATACACTACACCATACCACTTCTCCTGTCCTGTATACTGGGTGTAATCCTCTGTATCTGTATTATTCTGTATATATGTATATATACACTGCACAGCACCACTTCTCCTGTCCTGTATACTGGCTGTAGTCCTCAGTATCTGTATTATTCTGTGTACATACACTGCACAGCACTACTTCTGCTGTCCTGTAATTGGGGTGTAATCCTCAGTATCTGTATTATTCTGTGTATATATGTGGCGCCCCGCAACGAGTGCGTCACAGGAGGGTATTGCAGCCATAAATGCAGCAGCAATATTCTCTGACCCAGCAGTCAAATGGTTAACTCAGAGATCCATACCCTATATGCATCACCTAGTCTAGAGGGCCAATCAAGGTCCTGGTGGGCGGAGTGCAAGGGTAGTGTGTAGTGGAAGTCAGTCTTTAGATAAAAGAGAAGAATCTGAAGTCTGGGGAAGTAACAGCAACCTAGAAGACCTCTGCAGATTCCCAGCTCTGCAACCTAGGAGAGGGGGTTGCACAGGCCCGTGCGACCCCCTGGCCACCCTCGTTGGCCGTCTCCCTACCAACTACGGGCATCATCATGCGGGTCCAAAACCATCCCGTGCCCATCTACAGCCGGTTTGCTGGTACCGAAGCTAGCAGCAGTTCAGCTCTGCTATGCGAACCAGAGGAGTGGAGGGACCGCTTTACAGGAGCACCCCACCACCGCCAAATCCAGTCGTCTAACCAGCGGTGTACCCACCATGGGACCCAAGGCTCCCCAAAATATCCGGAATGTATACCCCGGATAGGGCATTCAAGCAGCCTCCCTGTACCCGATCTGGTATTCCTGGGCGACAACGGCACAGTACTTAGATAGAATGGAAGAACACCGCGGATCTCTGAGGGACACCTATCACTGCTGAGTCCACCCCGGTCTGCTACCTACAACTGTATACCATGTATTGCCTGCTGGTTACAGTAAAGAACCCGTTACAGAGACTTACAGTGTCCGTGCTTTCTTATGAACTGTTCATCCGCACGCTAAGGTAACCGCAGCTGCCGCACAACAACTGAAGCAGCTCCAGCCACCGGGGATCATCGCTTAGCCTGTGGGGAGCGTTCCATCTTGCTGCATTCCATCCCCCGGAGGCCCCGCAGCGGCGGTAAGACTTACCGAAACACTCATAGGTGGCGTCACGAAACAATTAACCCCTTAATCTGTTCCCACAAGACATCTTCATCACTTTTGATCTGCACTCAACCGGGCCCCACTACCGACAGGCGCGGTCCACCCGTGACAAGGAGGAGGAAGCTACTGCCTGTCTAAACCGGAGTCCCGGCCACGGTGAGTCATATATACTGTACAGTACCACTCCTCCTGTCATGTATACCGGGTGTAATCCTCAGTATCTATAATATTCTGTATATATACACTGCACAGTACCACCTCTCCTGTCCTGTATACTGGGTGTAATCCTCAGTATCTGTATTATTCTGTGTACATACACTGCATAGCACTACTTCTGCTGTCCTGTATACTGGGTGTAATCCTCAGTATCTGTATTATTCTGTCTATATACACTACACCGTACCACTTCTCCTGTCCTGTATACTGGGTGTAATCCTCAGTATCTGTATTATTCTGCATATATGTATATATACACTGCACAGTACCACTTCTCCTGTCCTGTATACTGGCTGTAATCCTCAGTATCTGTATTATTCTGTGTACATACACTGCACAGCACTACTTCTGCTGTCCTGTATACGGGGTGTAATCCTCAGTATCTGTATTATTCTGTGTATATATACTGTACAGTACCACTCCTCCTGTCCTGTATACCGGGTGTAATCCTCAGAAAAACAAGATGCCTGCACAGCCGGAAATTGCCAAAAAATATATATGTGTATCTACACCTGTTTATGCCATACTGCACAAAAATAGAGACATTTAGCAGGAGATTGCAGCATTGAATCTCCTGAGCTACTCCTCCAAACGTCAAGGAATGTCTCAATTGGAGTAGTCCTAACTCTACGTATTTTTATAATTCTGATGTGTCCTATAGACAGCATAATACATTGTAAAGAGGACCATTTAAAGCAAACTCTCACCCATACTTGTCAGACATAGCTTCCCATGCTGCCAGGAGGTCCAGTGGATGAAGAGCAACTGAGGCTCAGACACCTGCAGCTTGCACCACAGGTGTCTGGGCTATTTCACAATTTAACCCCCACCAGACCATCCCAACCTTATGGGTAAAGCATGTCAGGCCTGGGTGAATGAAGCTAATATAAAAAAACCTCAAGGCTGGAGGAGGCAGCTGCATGTGAACAGCTACTAAAAATAATGTAGTCAAATGCAGATGGCAACAGACAATTTCTAGAGTGCACGGCGAGTGGTGGTTAGCCACTTAAACCAAACCAGAGATTGCAGCATTGAATCTCCAGAGCTACTCCTCCAAACGTCAAGGAATGTCTCAATTGGAGTAGTCCTAACTCTACGTATTTTTATAATTCTGATGTGTCCTATAGACAGCATAATACATTGTAAAGAGGACCATTTAAAGGGATCCTGTCACCCCCAAAACACCTTTAAAGCTATTAAAACCTGTCCCTACAGCATATTAACACTTTCCCTACACTCTTTTTAGCTCCTAAATGCAGTAAATGATATTGCATAAAAACGTTTTATAAGTACCTGATTAGTGATGATAATGAGTGACTATGCTATTCATAGTCACTCATCAAGACTGCCCCTCTGCTTCATAGCACGCCTGAATAGGCGTGATCTACATCCAGGATTCAAAATCGCGCGTCCCTTCTGTGCCCTGTGTCGTAGGAGGCTGCAGTGTGGCTTGTGACGCGATCCGCGTCATTCCCGGCGCCCTGTGACGTATTTACAGCGGCGCCGCGCTGTGAGCTTCAAAATGTGCACTGCGCATGCCCAATGCGCATGCGCAGTGCGCATTTTGAAGCTCACAGCGCGGCGCCGCTGTAAATACGTCACAGGGCGCCGGGAATGACGCGGATCGCGTCACAAGCCACACTGCAGCCTCCTACGACACAGGGCACAGAAGGGACGCGCGATTTTGAATCCTGGATGTAGATCACGCCTATTCAGGCGTGCTATGAAGCAGAGGGGCAGTCTTGATGAGTGACTATGAATAGCATAGTCACTCATTATCATCACTAATCAGGTACTTATAAAACGTTTTTATGCAATATCATTTACTGCATTTAGGAGCTAAAAAGAGTGTAGGGAAAGTGTTAATATGCTGTAGGGACAGGTTTTAATAGCTTTAAAGGTGTTTTGGGGGTGACAGGATCCCTTTTTAAAGCAAACACTCACCCATACTTGTCACATAGCTTTCCATGCTGCCAGGAGGTCAGCAATTTTTGGCTGTGCTGGCTCCCCGCTTTCTCTCTGGTATGGTTTAGTGGCTGACCACCACTTGCCATGCACGCCAAACATTGTCTGTTTTCCATCTGCATTGACTCCATTATTTTTAGTAACTGTTCACATACGGTTACCTCTTCCTGTCCTCAGGCTAGTTTATTGCAGCTACACTTACCTGAACCTGACTTGCTTTTACCCTTAAGAGCTGGTTGGGTCGGTGAGGGTTAACTGTGAAATAGCCCAAACACTTGTGGTGGAGGCCGCAGGTATGGGGGCCTCAGTTGCTCTTCATTCACTGACCCACCTGGCACCTTGGGAAGCATTGTCTGACAAGTATAGGTGAGTGTTAGCTTTATATGGTCCTCTTTATTTTATATTATATTATGCTGTCTACGGACACATCAAAAATGTAAAAATATGTAGAGTAGGACCACTCTATCTGAGACATTCCTTGACGTGGGAGAGTGGCTCAAAAGATTATTTCAGTAATCTTTTGCGAAATGTCTTTATTTTATGCAGTATGGTAGTGACAGGTGTACTTACACATTTATTTTTTCAGCAATTTTTGGCTGTGCTGGCTCCCCGTTTTCTCTCGGGTGTAATCCTCAGTATCTGTATTATTCTGTATATATACACTGCACAGTACCACCTCTCCTGTCCTGTATACTGGGTGTAATCCTCAGTATCTGCATTATTCTGTATATATACACTACACCGTACCACTTCTCCTGTCCTGTATACTGGGTGTAATCCTCAGTATCTGTATTATTCTGTATATATGTATATATACACTGCACAGTACCACTTCTCCTGTCCTGTATACTGGCTGTAATCCTCAGTATCTGTATTATTCTGTGTACATACACTGCACAGTACCACTTCTCCTGTCCTGTATACTGGGTGTAATCCTCAGTATCTTTATTATTCTGTATATATACACTGCACAGTACCACTTCTCCTGTCTTGTATACTGGGTGTAATCCTCAGTATCTGTATTATTCTGTATATATACACTGCACAGTACCACTTCTCCTGTCCTGTATACTGGCTGTAATCCTCAGTATCTGTATTATTCTGTATATATACACTGCACAGTACCACTTCTCCTGTCCTGAATACTGAGAGTTTGTATTGGACTTTGGGATTTTCAGTATTTAAATATTGTTTAAATTGATTATCCCCAATATAGAGTCATCACTTCTCTTCTGTACAGGTGATGACTTTCTTTTCGCAGTGGATCTGACAGCTGGGACCCCGCAATCCCGAGAAATGTAGCTTTGAAGATCACCATGTAAATGGAGCTGCGGTTGATTATTCCCTCTGCTGCACCATTCACATATGGCTCTTCAGATAACTCCTTTAAGGAAGTGATGAGGCCACGACAACATAAAAGCACATTTCACTAATCGGGGCTGATGGGTGATATAGTATGTGGGCTGGTGGGGTTTGTTTTCCAAGGCTGCCTTTTAGTCCCAGTCCGGCCCTGGTTAGCACTGTATATGATGTCTCAGTATTTAGGTGGCTCAGTGGTTAGCACTATATATGGTGGCTCAGTGGTTAGCACTGTATATGGTGGATCATTGTTTAGGTGGCTCAGTGGTTAGCACTGTATACGGTGGCTCAGTGGTTAGCACTGTATATGGTGGCTCAGTGGTTAGCACTGTATACGGTGGCTCAGTGGTTAGCACTGTATATGGTGGCTCAGTGGTTAGCACTATATATGGTGGATCATTGTTTAGGTGGCTCAGTGGTTAGCACTGTATATGGTGGCTCAGTGGTTAGCATTGTATGGTGGCTCAGTGGTTAGCACTGTATATGGTGGGTCAGTGGTCAGCACTGTATATGATGTCTCATTGTTTCTTTGATTTAAGTGAGTCCTCCCACTGAGAAATAGTAAAAATGGAAGCTTAGCTGAGCCCAAGGAAAGAGTGACAAGGTAGGATAGGGACCCATCAGATCTAAAATCACCTTGAACTGGTTGATGGGCAAACAGGTATTGGCCAATATGTGTACCAAGAACCTTAGTTTATAAAGATAAAATATCCAAAAAATACATAGACGATAGACACATAGGTAGGTGATAGATAGATGTCGTGTACTCCTTGCATTATTGTTAAATCTTCATAAATAAACTGCATACATATTCTAGACTACCCGATGCGTTAGAATCGGGCCACCATCTAGTGTATATATATATATATATATATATATATATAATATATATGAGGCTGCATATATGGGGCTGCATTATGCTATACAGAAGGATATGAGGCTGTGACGTCACCATGCTCCGCTGCACGGAGATGTCAGAGCGCAGGCAAAGAGTGAGTATGAAGAAAGGACTTCTCCCTGTTTCTTCATTGGTCTGTGAGATGACAGGTGGGGTGGGGGCTGATGCTGGAGCTGACACCAGTCCTCCCTGACACATGGGCCCCATAGCGACCAAGCAGTCTTCTGGTCAGTGACATGAATGTGCATCCAGAGCTCCTGCCTCACTGACACTCTGGAGCTGGCTGGCTGCTTCTTTGCACAGCAGGGCTCGTCTCAGTCACTACCTCAGTAGTTACGCCCCTGGGTCCCCTGGTATACAGTGTTGGCCAAAAGTATTGACACCCTGCAATTCTGTCAGATAATACTCAGTTTCTTCCAGAAAATGATTGCAATCACAAATTCTTTGGTATTATTGTCTTCATTTAATTGTCTTAAATTAAAAAACACAAAAGAGAATGAAGCAAAAAGCAAAACATTGATCATTTCACGCAAAACTCCAAAAATGGGCCAGACAAAAGTATTGGCACCCTCAGCCTAATACTTGGTTGCACAACCTTTAGCCAAAATAACTGCGATCAACCGCTTCCGGTAACCATCAATGAGTTTCTTACAATGCTCTGCTGGAATTTTAGACCATTCTTCTTTGGCAAACTCCTCCAGGTCCCTGATATTTGAAGGGTGCCTTCTCCAAACTGCCATTTTTAGATCTCTCCACAGGTGTTCTACGGGATTCAGGTCTGGACTTGTTGCTGGCCACCTTAGAAGTCTCCAGTGCTGTCTCTCAAACCATTTTCTAGTGCTTTTTGAAGTGTGTTTTGGGTCATTGTCCTGCTGGAAGACCCATGACCTCTGAGGGAGACCCAGGTTTTCCCACTGGGGCCTACATTATGCTGCAAAATTTGTTGGTAGTCTTCAGACTTCATAATGCCATGCACAGGGTCAAGCAGTCCAGTGCCAGAGGCAGCAAAGCAACCCCAAAACATCAGAGAACCTCCGCCATGTTTGACTGTAGGGACCATGTTCTTTTCTTTGAATGCCTCTTTTTTTCTCCTGTAAACTCTATGTTGATGCCTTTGCCCAAAAAGAGAGAACATTCTTTCAAAACGTTGTAGGCTTTCTCAGGTAATTTTTGGCAAACTCCAGCCTGGCTTTTTTATGTCTCGGGGTAAGAAGTGGGGCCTTCCTGGATATCCTACCATACAGTCCCTTTTCATTCAGATGCCGACAGATAGTACGGGTTGACACTGTTGTACCCTCGGACTGCAGGGCAGCTTGAACTTGTTTGGATGTTAGTCGAGGTTCTTTATCCACCATCCGCACAATCTTGCGTTGAAATCTCTTGACAATTTTTCTTTTCCGTCCACACCTAGGGAAGTTAGCCACAGTGCCATGGGCTTTAAACTTCTTGATGACACTGCGCACGGTAGACTCAGGAACATTCAGGCCTTGAGATTGTTCATGCTTCCTCACAATTTGGTTTCTCAAGTTCTCAGACAGTTCTTTGGTCTTCTTTCTTTTCTCCATGCTCAATGTGGTACACACAAGGGCACAGGTGAGTCAACTTTAATCCATGTCAACTGGCTGCAAGTGTGATTTAGTTATTGCCAGCACCTGTTAGGTGCCACAGGTAATTTACAGGTGCTGTTAATTACACAAATTAGAGAAACATCACATGATTTTTCTAACAGTGCCAATAGTTTTAATTCTTTTTGTGTATTTTTCATTGAAGACAAATTAAATGAAGATAATAATACCAAAGAATTTGTGATTGCAATCATTTTCAGGAAGAAACTGAGTATTATCTGACATAATTGCAGGGGTGTCAATACTTTTGCCCAACACTGTATATATCCCTAGTTTTGTATATATGTCGTCCAACCTGTTATATATGGGCCCATACTGGTATAAAATGAGTAAAGAAAAAATTTCAGCTCACCACCTTGACAGCTGTTTCAGATGCTCCAACACAGAGCTCCAGGCTAAGCACAGCTATATCCAAGTAAAGGAGAAAAAAGGTCCAGCGAGCGTTGAAGGAACAGTGCTAGACACTTTTTTGCAAAAATTCTTTAATATTTAATGAATCCAAACATGTTACACATGTATCAAAAATAAATCCACCCCTCACCCCCTAAAAACTACCCGTTTCGGAGGATTCCTTTATCAAGCTGTAGCTGTAATACTGGTATATGTCCCCATCTGTACACTGGATATATAATGCACTGTATTGATCACACCTGCTACTGCCTACAGGACATCACATATATATGGAGCCATCTAAAATAATATGTGATGTCCTGTAGGTTTAGATGAGATCAGTCAGTGCAGGTGTCTGCTGGGGTCAGAATGATTTATGGCAGGAGTCTGCTCTTTCCTGATCGCCACAGACTCCTGCAATTACTCACTCGGATCCCTAGCAGAGCGGCCCCGGACCGGACTGAGCAGAGTCTTGCAGACCTCCTTCCCCACACCATGATTAATGTATGTGAGGAGCCCACTGGGACAGGGTACTCAGTACCAGACCGGGGTACTGATGGGGATATCACGGCGGTCCTGGTCCGGACCATGTCCCGGGCTCTCACAAGTAAAAGGGGTATTTACAGGGATAGTTTGTCATGACGCTACCCATGGGTTGTTGTCAGTAATGGGACCACCGCTGCAGCACAGCTCTGCCAGGAGGATGGAGGGATGGATGAACTGCAGCTGGATGGATGAGCCTGTCGAGCCCACCGGGACGAGGGTACTCGGTACCGGACCGTGTCTGCTTTAGGGGAATGTCACGGGGTCCTGGTCCGGACCGTGTCCTGGGCCCTGGCAATAATAAGGGTTTATTTACAGGGGAGAATTGTTTATCGTGACGCCACCCACAGTGTGTGGCCAGTAGTGGGGCCACCGCTGCCACAGAACCTCTGGGGACGATGTGATGGCAGCTAAGATGGGATAGTTCTCCGTGGGCAGAACTGAGTTCCCCGGGGCAGTGTTTGGTATAGTCTATGGTGGATATGATAGATGTTGCGGGATAGGGATGATAGTGGAGACGGTGGCTACTTGTGAGGGAGAGTAGGGTTTGCAAGGATTATAATGAGGGTTGTAGTTAACACAGGCACTTGCATTTGCAGGACTGGTTGTCTTGGTGCAGGATGAGGTATGGTAATAGGTGCAATTCCCTTACTCTCCTGCTGCTGCAGCCTTGTGTCCAGCTCTGCAGATGGGGATCTCTGCTCTTGAATATAGGGCAAAAGGTGCAATTAACACACAGACTCACAGTTTTGCAGTTTTCCAGGTCTTTACTGAAGATGATGGTAATTCAGCTGAGTACTGTCCACGGAGTCTGTACTGGGGCCGGGTTCTCCCACCCTGTCCGGGTCATCAGCTTCCTCGTGCTGCGCTGTGTGTGTGTGCCCTGCTGCTGCCTCTAGCTGAGCTGCTGGGACTGTCTCACTCTCTCTCTGCTCTGCTGGTACCACTTGGCTAGGCAACTTGAGTCCTCTGTGCTGTGCTGACCCCGCCGTGTTGCTTTGCTCTGGTACTGTGGTTGTCTAGAGACTCCACTACTCCTGGATTCACTGTGCTGTGGGTGCCAGACACAGTGCCGGATCCGGTGTCCTTCCTGTGCGCTCTTCTGGGGCGAGTGGAGGGGGCACTCAATCTCCCAGATGTGTTCCTCTGCTTGTAGTTCTCCTTTCCTCCGACCCTCACTAGGCCTGGAATCGTGAGCAGACAGTAGAGAAGCGTGGCACAGCTTCTTTGACACTACAGTATTTCTCCTCTTCACAGTACTTCCTGTACTGAACTCCTCACTACTTCCTGTGGACCTGGAGTATATAAGGAGCAGGTTGTGCTCCCCCTCCTGGCCCAGAGGTGTAGGGGTAAGTCAGTGTGTTGTGGGGAGGGAACCCGTGTGATGTTACTGTGGCACGTTAACCCCTGCGGTGCCACAAGCCCGCCGCGGGTCGGGCTGCTCCTGGCAGGGTAAGAAGGACAATAACAGTTCTGTATACCTGGAATCAGACACGGAAACTGAAGCAGGGTTCACCAGGTTAACTTATCTAGGACGCCATCGATTTTTCTCTTGAAAGCATCCAGCGTATCAGGGCGGCTGTCATACTAAGGCAACCACTTGGCCCCCGGAATGTATGGGAGTGAGATCAGCATTATTGGGGCAAGTGCGCCCGGTGCCCCGGTGGCGCTGGCCGTGCCACTGGTGGCAGCCATAGGTCCCTCGGGGTAATTCCTAGGGTTAGCGAATGCGCTTTCGTCGTCGCTGGAGGAGGCCAACAAGTTGGAGGCCCCCCTAGTGAATTACAGCCAGTTCTTAAAGAGTTAAACAGTTCGGGAGTTTCCGGACTAGGCCGCAGCGCTCGGGAATACTTGGCTGAGCTAGGGGCGGGTATCAGTTTCGAGCTCTACAGGCCGACACACCCCCTTTCTTCCCACTCTTCAGCGCAGTAATGGCGGCGTACGTATTTCAAAAAAGTCGCACCACTCCAGTGGTAGATATCTCTTATGCCTTTATTAGGCCTTGGGTCTTCACAGGCAAAATGGAGGCGTAGTTTTAACAGTCACTCAATACAGTTGAAATCACGGCACACAGTACCCGGCACGGGATTCTGTTCACAGCACCAGAAAGATATGTCGAGCCCAGGCCATGGGGTACTCGGGTATCAGGCTCGGGGGGAATGCTTGGGATGTCACGGGTGGCAACGCCTGAGCCTGTGGCCTGGATGACACTTCAAAAAGGGTGTGTTTACAGGAGATTAGAGTTTGTCATGTGACGCCACTTGTAGTACCTGGTGATGGGTCACCAGCGCCACCACAGTCCGCCGGAGGTAGATGGTAATGCGGCTGAGATGGCAAAGCTTCCTACAGGTGGAGCAGGTCCTTCGGGGCAGCATGGTGTGAAGAGGCATCATGGAGTGAGGCTGTAGGTTGGGATGGGCACTGGGAGTGGAGAGGAATGACACACACACACTGTAGCAGTCTCTTTTACCTTTTACTGGTGTTATAGCAGATAAAGATGTCCAGGGCACTGACAGGTGACCAGGTGCACAGTGGGTCCCGACAGCAAGTAGTAGCTGAAGCCCAGTCTGCATGCAGCCAGACCGGCCTCCTCTCTCTTCCTGTCCCTGCTCTCTTCTCCTGTGCGGTCTACGGGTTACCCTCTCTGATCACTGCCTTGTGATTCCTCACTGAGGTATCTGGCTCCCTCTCTATGGACTCACAGAGTTTTCTGTAGTCCTGGAGTGTCCTACAGGTGCGGATCCCCGATGTCCGGGACGTCTTTGGGAGAACGTCCACTAGTTCCTCACTCCCTTTTGGCTCTGCTTCTTGCCTTCTATCCCCACTCCTATGCTTGCGGGACGTCAGAAGAGCCACTCCGGGTCACTGGTCGGGCCTAACCACGGTACCGACCACCAGGACGTCTTTGCAGCTCTCCTAGCATCTCCACACTCTAACTAACTTCGCCCCCAGCAGCAGTATTTATAGGGGATCTCACCTAAAGTCAGTGAGTATAGCTCCCCCTACAGTTCCGGGCTGGAAGATGTTGCATGTAGTAGGTACCTGCTATGGAAACCCAGCTGTGCATTAGGGAAGTCTTCCTGCGTGAGCAGGGTGCCACATATACAGTTTCTTCTAAAATAAGTTGGGGGGAGGAGGAGAATTGCATGGGAATATTGGGACTTGCAAGGGCATGATGGAAAAATTAGACATCCCCTGAAAATAAGACATAGTGCATTCTTTGGAGCAAAAAGCAATATAAGAGAGTGTGTTATTTTCAGGGAAACAGGGTGTATAAACCGTGCAAAACAATATATACCATAAATATGAGGTATTGGTCGATATTTTGGCCAAAATACACAAGCTTGCAACCTGCGTCAAGGGTCCTTATAGTCTTGTGAGTCCCTGCTCTAAAATGTAAAGCCAAGCCACAGAATAAGGAACTTAATTAAATTCCTCTCAAATTTATAAGTTCAATATACAAAAAGAATATACATCATAAATTTATCAGGGATTGGTTAATATTTTGGCCAAAATACACAAAGCTCGCAACCCACGTCAAGGGTCCTCATAGTCTTGTGAGTCCCTGCTCTAAAATGTAAAGCCAAGCCACAGAATAAGGAACTTAATTAAATTCCTCTCAAATTTATAAGTTCAATATACAAAAAGAATATACATCATAAATTTATCAGGGATTGGTTAATATTTTGGCCAAAATACACAAAGCTCGCAACCCACGTCAAGGGTCCTCATAGTCTTGCAAGTCCCTATCCTAAATTAAAAGTAAAGTCAAAGGAATTAATATTTCTGTGGCTTTGCTTTTAATTCACCCCATTTAACTAAAATGTGCACAATGCTGTCACGTAAATGTTGGGATCAGTTTAAGGCTGACAGCTCAAAAAGGCTTCCTAGGAACCCCTAACTGACAACCTTATACCTCAATATAGTTACAGTTTTCAATAGTTTTAAGGTTGTAAGACACATTCATCATGTTAAACCTAAAGCTAATTTCTTGATCGAGAGGAAGGCGAAAAATCCATGAGGCAAATGCTAATTGCCGCATATTCCTTCCCGATTCCATGTATGGCAATCGGACTAGTTCCCTGCATCAGGTCCCTAGGACACATACAGTGATGTGAAAAAGTGCCACTTTCCAAGGTCATTACCATATTTGTCTCGCGTACTTTAAATCTTTGGTAATCGAATAGTCGGTTCTTTGAAAAATGCCCTCAGACAGTCTGCTTGGTTGGACACTGGGCGCTGGACGGACTCTGTGCATCGGTCAAACACTGTGCACGAGACATACATTGTTCAGAGTCATACACTGTTGAGGGTTGGACACTGTGCAGCGGTTTTAGACACTGTGCTGCGGTCTCGGACACTGCGCTCCAGTCTTGGACACTGTGCATTGGTCTCGGACACTGTGCATCAGTCTCGAACACTGTGCAGCGGTCTCGGACATTGTGTAGCTGTCTCGGACAGTGTGGACCAGTCAGACACTGTGCATGGGTCGGACACTGTGCACTGGTGTCGGATACTGTGGACCAGTCAAACACTTGTGCATAGGTCGGACACTGCAGGGATAGGACACTGTGCACAGGTCGGACACTGCACCAGTCTCGGACACCTTATTCACTAGATGTGATTGCACTTATAGATAATGCATTAACTTGTATGCACTTTAAGGGGTATTGCAATATGTGATGTGTGAGCCGCCAGTCTGCACTGTTTTGATTACTATGGCTGTCTCACTTCTGTCTTATCTGACTAATCATGTAAAACTAGCCTTTGTTATTTATCCTATGACTGTGCAACAAGATAAAACCAATGTAATGTGCATCCATCTGATGTATAATGGAATGAGTACTATGTGCTTGTAAATTCTGCACCCAATTTTCCTGCACAAGCATGTTTAAAATTTGTCTCCAGAATAAGGATATATTTTAATTGCAACTTTCATAAGCAAGTTTGGCTCCACATGTTTTTCTCCTTTTGATGAATATTGTACAAAGTGTTTTGAGCTGCACAGCTGATCAGGTACAATCCTGTTGGCTGTATGTTTAAAACCATATGGAACGTTTATATTCATTCTGTCTCGGACAATGTACACCGGTCTCGGACAGTGTGCACGGGTCTAGGACGTTGTGCACCAGTCTCAGACACTGTGCACGGGACAGACACTTATGTACAGGTCAGACACTGTGCACGGGTTGGACACTGTGGACCGGTCAAACACTTCAGCACAGGTCGGACTTTGCAGGTATCGGACACTGTGCACTGGTCGAACACTGTGCACGGGTTGGCCACTGTGCACATGTCAGACACTGTGCACTGGTCTCGGACACTGTGCATGGGTCTCGGACACTGTGCAATGGTCCAATAGTATGCTCCGGTCTCAGACACTGTGCACCAGTCAAACAGTATGCACCGATTGGACACTATGCATCGGCCATGGACACTGTGCACTGGTACCGGACACTGTGCACCTGTGGAGCCCACTGGGACTGAGTACTTGGTACCGGACCGGGGTATCACGGGGTATCACGGCGGTCTTGGTCCGGACCATGTCCCGAGCCCACGAGTAAAGGGGTTATTTACAGGGATAGTTGTGACGCCACCCAGGGGTTGTGGTCAATGGGGGACCATCGCTGCTACTTGCTTCCGCCAGGAGGATGGATGGTGCTGCAGCTGGATGGATGAGCCCGCCATGGGTGGGGCTGCTCCTGACAGGGTTAATAACAGTTTAACATGCAAGGAAGAAAACACTGGAGACTCTGGCAGGGTTCACCGGATTTTACTTGAACTCTTCACAACTTCTCAGTACAGTTCACAGTTCAGTTGGTTCACAAAGCTGTTTCAGCTTTTCACAATTTAACTCAATACTTTCACCATTCAGTTAGCTCTACTGCAGCCAGGTTTCTGTCTTAAGACCCTTCTCCTGCTCAATACCATTCAGGCCCTTCTCAACTTCTCCTTTCCTTATGTGCTGTATGGTAGGTCGCTCAGGCTCTTGTTTGGCTTCTCCCTGTGTGTGGGTATGTAAGCTCTGAGTCCTATGTTCCACTGTACCTCCTGCACTTGTGTTAGGAAGTCAGACATGGAATCTGCATCTCCCCGCCGGAATGTCTGTGATCCTGCTTGTAGCTGCGGTCACCTCAGAGCCGACTCTCTGGACCCGGCCTAGCCTTCCAATGTCCCTACATTTCAGGGGATCACCAGGCTCCTTCCTACCCGTGTGACTACGGCTTACATAGGGGATCCTTTCCTTCCGCCGTTCTCTGGCACCGCTGCTGTTTTCCTCACTGGCCCAGCTGTACTGGCCTAGTCCTGGTTTTTACTGCTTGGCACCCTCTGGCCTACTACCTAACACTTCCTGGTTTACCCCTTATGTACCCGGTCCGTCACCTTGCCTATGTCCCACCCACTGTGACTGGCCCTACCACCCCTTGCCTGCCTAGAGTCCTGGGCTCCGGGTTGGGTCTTGTGTCTGTGGGTGTGTTTGTGAAGGTGTTTGTGTAAAACTGTATCCACCTTCCTGGCTGCAGTTCTTACCTGTGGCCACCCTGGTCGCAGGGGCGCCACACACCGGTGTCGGACACTGTGCACTGGTCTTTAAATCTTTGGTAATCAAATTGTCGGTTCCTTGAAAAATGCCCACAGGCAACCCTGACCCAAATACTAGGCACCAGTCAGACAGTCTGCTCGGTCGGACACTGGGCACCGGTCGGACCCTATGCACCGGTCAGACACTGTGCAAGAGTCATACACTGTTCAGAATCATACACTGTTGAGGGTTGGGCACTGACCACCGGTTTTGGACACTGTGCACCGGTCTCGGACACTGTCCACCGGTCTCGGACACTGTCCAACGGTCTTGGACACTGTGCAGCGGTCTTGGACACTGTGCAGCAGTCTCGAACACTGTGCAGCGGTCTCGGACACTGTGCAGCAGTCTTGAACACTGTGCAGCGGTCTCGGACACTGTGCAGCGGTCTCGGACACTGTGCAGGCGGTCTCAGACACTGTGCAGTGGTCTTAGACATTGTGTAGCGGTCTTGGACAGTGTGGACCAGTCAGACACTGTGCACGGGTTGGACACTATACACTGCTGTCGAATACTGTGGACCAGTCAAACACTTGTGCACAGGTCAGACACTGCAGGGATAGGACACTGTGCACGGGTTGGACACTGTGCACGGGTCGTACACTGTGCACGGGTCTCGGACAGTGTGCACGGGTCGAGTACACTGTGCACCCGTCTTGGACACTGTGCACGGGACAGACACTTATGCAAGGGTCAGACACTGTGCACTGGTGTCGGATACAGTGGACCAGTCAAACACTTGTGCACAGGTCAGACACTGCAAGGATCGGACACTGTGCACAGGTTGCACACTGTGCACTGGTCTCGGACACTGTGCAGGGGTCGGACACTTGTGCACGGGTCGGACACATGTGCACGTTTTGGGCACTGAGCACCGGTCTTGGACACTGTGCAAGGGTTTCGGACACTGTGCAACAGTCCTACGGTATGCACGAGTCTCGGACAGTGTGCACCGGTCAAACAGTGTGCACCGGTGTCGGACACTGTGCACCGGTGTCAGACACTGTGCATCGGTCTTGGACACTGTGCTCCGGTATTGAACAGTGTGCACTGGTCTTGAACACTGTGCACCAGTCTCGGACAGTGTGAACTGGTCTCGGACACTGTGAACCAGTCTCGGACAATGTGCACTGGTCTCGGACACTGTGAGCCGGCCGGGTACTCTGCACGGGTCGGACACAGTGGACCGGTCAGATACTGTGCACGGATCGGACACTGTGCATCGGTCTCGGACACTGTGTACTGGTCTCAGATACTGTGCATCAGTCACAGACATTGTGCCTGTCTTGGACACTGTGCACGGGTTGGACAAATTGGACCTGTCAGACACGGTGCACGGGTCAGACACGGTGCATCAGTTTTGGAAACTGTGCATCAGCCTCGGACACTGTGCACTGGTCCCGGACACTGTGGACCGTTTTCACACACTGTGCATCAGCCTCGGACACTGTGCACTGGTCCCGGACACTGTGGACCGTTCTCAGACACTGTGCATCGGTCTCGGACACTGTGCTCCAGTTTCGGACACTGTGCTCCGGTCTCAAACACTGTGCTCCAGTCTCGGACAGTGTGCCCCGGTCTCGGACACTGTGCTCCGGTCTCGGACACTGTGCACTGCTCTGACACTTGTGCACGGGTCAGACTCTTGTGCATGAATTGCACACTTGTGCACGGTCGGACACTGTGCACTGGTCAGACAGTGTGCACGGGTCGGACACTGTGCACCGGTCTTGGACACAGTGCATCAGTCTTGGACACTGTGCACTGATCTTGGACACTGTGCACGGATCTCGGACACTGCGCATCGGTCTCGGACACTGTGCCACCGGTCTCGGACACTGTGCACCATTCTTGGACACTGTGAATGGGTTGGACACTCTGCACCAGTGTCGGACACTGTGCACCGGTCTTGGACACTGTGCTCCGGTATTGGACAGTGTGCACTGGTCTTGAACACTGTGCATCGGTCTCGGACACTGTGCATGGATCTCGGACACTGTGCATGGATCTCGGACACTGTTCATGGATCTCGGACACTGTGCATGGATCTCGGACACTGTGCATTGGTCTCGGACACTGTGCACCAGTCTCAGACAGTGTGAACTGGTCTCGGACACTGTGAACCGGTCTCGGACACTGTGCACCATTCTTGGACACTGTGAATGGGTTGGACACTCTGCACCAGTGTCGGACACTGTGCACCGGTCTTGGACACTGTGCTCCGGTATTGGACAGTTGAAAGAAATAGTTCGTTAGTTCTTCCTTTGTTCGATAAACTCCATAGACTGCGTCTTCAGAACCAAAAGTGGGTTTTATTCGGGTAGGAAAAAATACAGAGATATATGGCAAGGCAATAACGGGCAGGTCTCAGAGTGGCAGGCACGGGAGCCACAGGTGTCACACTCAGGATGGATTCAGAATAATGGCTCCCCATCTCATGGACGGGGGTTTCTTTATACCAATTTTCCCCATAGAAGGACATTGGTACAATGACTCTCTATGGACAAATGGTTACGTCATCCTGTCATAAGTGATCCCTTCATATCACTTACAACATATATTGACATGAAAAAGCACATTAATTTCATTACTAACTACATACAACACTTAAACTTATCCATATAAATTATCTCATAATAGCCTTTTTGGGACCAAGCACAAATCACAACTTATTGACATTAATTAGCTCTGTTCTTGATTATAAGAAACGTCATATTAGCCTTGAGGGATACAATACACCGTAAAATATCGAGAAATACTTGTCAAAAAAGAATTGTTTAACTATTATCTTGATGAACTTTTGATATATGCTCGGACCAAACCTAATTAACTTCCATGCCTGTTTCTCTTCTATGGCTTGATCTCTTATTATTTGAGACCTACAACAAAAATTCAGTAGTTATATTTTCAAGCTTAAACTGAAACTTTTACACAAGACAAAATGGCTGACAGAGGCCTTGGTACCCATGGCCTCCGTCTAACAACAGTGTGCACTGGTCTTGAGCACTGTGCATCGGTCTCGGACACTGTGCATGGATCTCGGACACTGTGCATGGATCTCGGACACAGTGCATGGATCTCGGACACTGTGCATGGATCTCGTACACTGTGCATGGATCTCGGACACTGTGCATGGATCTCGGACACTGTGCATGGATCTCGGACACTGTACATTGGTCTCGGACACTGTGCACCAGTCTCAGACAGTGTGAACTGGTCTCGGATACTGTGAACCGGTCTCGGACACTGTGAACCGGTCTCGGACAAGGTGCACTGGTCTCGGACACTGTGAACTGGCCGGGTACTCTGCACGGGTTGGACACAGTGGACCGGTTAGATACTGTGCATGGATCAGACACCGTTCTCAGACACTGTGCAACTGTCTCGGACACTGTGCACCTGTCGTGGACACTCTGCACTGGTCCTGGACACTGTGAACGGGTCAGACACTAGGCACCGGTCTCGAATACTGTGCACTGGTCTCGGACACTGTGCACAGGTTAGGTACTGTGCATGGGCCAGACACAGTGGAGCGGTCAGACACCGTGCACAGGTCGGACACGGTGCATCAGTTTTGGACACTCTGCATCAGCCTCGGACACTGCACTGGTCCCAGACACTGAGGATGGGTCGGACACTGTGCACCATTCTCGGACACTGTGGACGGGTCTCGTACATTGTGCGCCAGTCTTGGACACTGTGCACCAGTCTTGGACACTGTGCACTGGTTTTGAACACTGTCCACCGGTCTCGGACACTGGGCACCGGTCTCAGACACTGTGGGTGGCCCGGGTACTCTGCACAGGTTGGACACAGTGGATCGGTGAGGTACAGTGCACGGATCAGACACTGTGCACCTGTGTCGGACACCGTGTACTGGTCTCGGACACTGTGCATCAGTCTCGGACATTGTGCACTGGTCCCAGACACTGTGCACCTGTCTCGGACACTGTGCAGTGGTCTCGGATACTGTGCACCAGTTGTGGATACTGTGCACCTGTCTCAGACACTGTGCATCGGTGTTGGACACTGTGCACCGGTCTTGGACACTGTGCACTGGTTTTGGACACTGTGCACCAGTCTCGGACACTGTGCACCAGTCTCGGACACTGTGCACCAGTCTCGGACTCTGTGCACCGGTTTCAGACACTTTGCATCGGTTGCAGACACTGTGCACCGGTCTCAGACACTGTGCACGGGTCTCAGACACTGTGCACTGGTCTCAGACACTGTGCACCGGTCTTGAACACTGTGCATCGGTCTCGGACACTGTGCATGGATCTCGGACACTGTGCATGGATCTCGGACACTGTGCATGGATCTCGGACACTGTGCATGGATCTCGGACACTGTGCACTGGTCTCGGACACTGTGCACCAGTCTCGGACACTGTGCACCAGTCTCGGACACTGTGCACCAGTCTTGGACACTGTACACCAGTCTCAGACAGTGTGAACTGGTCTCAGACACTGTGAACCGGTCTCGGACAATGTGCACTGGTCTCAGACACTATTTTGGACAGGTTGGATACTGTGCACCGGTCTCGGACACTGTGCACAGGTCAGGTACTGTGCATGGGCCAGACACAGTGGAGCGGTCAGACACCGTGCACAGGTCGGACACGGTGCATCAGTTTTGGACACTGTGCATCAGCCTCGGACACTGCACTGGTCCCAGACACTGAGGATGGGTCGGACACTGTGCACCATTCTCAGACACTGTGGACGGGTCTCGTACATTGTGCTCCAGTCTTGGACACTGTGCACCGGTCTTGGACACTGTGCACTGGTTTTGAACACTGTCCACCGGTCTCGGACACTGGGCACCGGTCTCAGACACTGTGGGCCGCCCGGGTACTCTGCACAGGTCGGACACAGTGGATCGGTGAGGTACAGTGCACGGATCAGACACTGTGCACCGGTGTCGGACACTGTGCATCAGTCTCGGACATTGTGCACTGGTCCCAGATACTGTGGATGGGTCGGACACTGTGCACCTATCTCAGACAGTGTGCACCTATTTCAGACACTGTGCACCTGTCTCGGACACTGTGCAGTGATCTCGGATACTGTGCACCAGTTGTGGAAATTGTGCAGTGGTCTCGGATACTGTGCACCAGTTGTGGAAATTGTGCACCTGTATCAGACACTGTGCACCGGTGTTGGACACTGTGCACCAGTCTTGGACACTGTGCACCGGACTCGGACACTCTGCACCGGTCTCGGACACTCTGCACTGGTCTCGGACTCTGTGCACCGGTTTCAGACACTTTGCACCGGTCTCAGACACTTTGCACCGGTCTCACACACTGTGCACCGGTCTCGGACACTGTGCACCGGTCTCGGACACTGTGCACCGGTCTCGGACACTGTGCACCGGTCTCGGACACTGTGCACCGGTCTCGGACACTGTGGGCCGCCCGGGTACTCTGCACAGGTCGGACACAGTGGACCGTCAGATACAGGGCATGGATTGGACACTGTGCATTGGTCTCAGACACTGTGCATCGGTCTCTGACATTGCCCACTGGCCCCAGACACTGTGGACGGGTCAAACACTTTGCACCATTCTCGGAGACTGTGAGCAGGTCGGACATGGTGCCTGGGTCGAACACGTTGCATCAGTTTTTAACACTGTGCATCAGCCTCGGACACTGTGCACTGGTCGCAGACACTGTGGACGCTTTGGACACTGTGCGCTGTTCTCAGACACTGTGCACCAGTCTCGGACACTGTGCACCGTTCTCAGACACTGTGCACCAGTCTCGGACACTGTGCACCGTTCTCAGACACTGTGCACTGGTTTTGGACACTGTCCACTGGTCTCGTACACTGTGCATCGGTCTTGGAAACTGTGAACTAGACTCGGACACTGTCCACCGGTCTCGGACACTGTGCACTGGTTTTGTTCTCTGTCCACCGATGCACGGGTCGCACACTTGTGCACGGGTCGCACACTTGTGCACGGGTCAGACACTGTGCACTGTTTGGAGAGTGTGCACGGGTCGGACATTGTGCACAGGTCGGACAGTGTGCACGGGTCGTAGTCACTGTGCACAGATCTTGGACACTGTGTTTCGGTCTCAGACACTGTGCACTGGTCTCGGACACTGTGCACTGGTCTCGGACACTGTGCACTGGTCTGACACTTGTGCATGGGTCGGACTCTTGTGCACAGGTCGCACACTTGTACATGGGTCGGACATTATGCACTGGTCGAACAGTATGCACTGGTCGAACAGTAAGCACAGGTCGGACAGTGTGCACAGGTCGGACAGTGTGCACGAGTCAGACAGTGTGCACGAGTCAGACAGTGTGCACCGGTCTCGGACACTGTGCATCGGTCTTGATCACTGTGCATCGGTCTTGATCGCTGTACACCGGTCGTGGACACTGTGCACAGATCTCGGACGCTGTGCATTGGTCTCAGACACTTTGCCCCAGTCTAGGCCACTGTGCAGCGGTCTTGGACACTGTGCATTAGTCTCAGACACTGTCCACCGGTGCACAGGTTGAACTCTTGTGCACGGGTCGCACAGTCAGACACTGTGCACGGGTTGCACACTGTGCACTGCTGTCGGATACTGTGGACCAGTCAAACACTTGTGCACTGGTCAGACACTGCAGGGATAGGACACTGTGCACGGGTCGGGCACTGTGCACCAGTCGCGGACAGTGTGCATGGGTTTAGAACACTGTGCACCGATCTCGGACACTGTGCGTGGGACAGACACTTATGCATGGGTCAGACACTGCACTGGTGTCGGATACAGTGGACCGGTCAAACACTTGTGAACAGGTCAGACATTGCAGGGATCGGACACTGTGCACGGGTCGGGCACTGTGCACAGGTTGGACACTGTGCATTGGTCTCAGACACTGTCCACCGGTCTCGGACACGGTGCATTGTTCTCGGACACTGTGCATTGTTCTCGGACACTGTGCAAGGGTTTCGGACACTGTGCAACGGTCCAACGGTATGCACCAGTCTTGGACAGTGTGCACCTGTCAAACAGTATGCACCGGTGTCGGGCACTGTGCACCAGTCTCGAACACTGTACTCTTGTCTCGGACACCGTGCACCAGTTTCAGACACTGTCCACCGGTCTTGGACACTTTGCACCGGTCTTGGACACTTTGCACCGGTCTTGGACACTGTGCACCGATCTTGGACACTGTGCACTGGTCTTGGACACTGTGCACTGGTCTTGGACACTGTGCATCGGTCTCGGACACTGTGCATGGATCTCGGACACTGTGCATGGATCTCGGACACTGTGCACCAGTCTCGGACACTGTGCACCAGTCTCGGACACTGTGCACCAGTCTCGGACACTGTGCACAGGTTAGGTACTGTGCATGGGCCAGACACAGTGGAGCGGTCAGACACCGTGCACAGGTCGGACACGGTGCATCAGTTTTGGACACTCTGCATCAGCCTCGGACACTGCACTGGTCCCAGACACTGAGGATGGGTCAGACACTGTGCACCATTCTCAGACACTGTGGACGGGTCTCGTACATTGTGCGCCAGTCTTGGACACTGTGCACCAGTCTTGGACACTGTGCACTGGTTTTGAACACTGTCCACCGGTCTCGGACACTGGGCACCGGTCTCAGACACTGTGGGTGGCCCGGGTACTCTGCACAGGTTGGACACAGTGGATCGGTGAGGTACAGTGCACGGATCAGACACTGTGCACCTGTGTCGGACACCGTGTACTGGTCTCGGACACTGTGCATCAGTCTCGGACATTGTGCACTGGTCCCAGACACTGTGCACCTGTCTCGGACACTGTGCAGTGGTCTCGGATACTGTGCACCAGTTGTGGATACTGTGCACCTGTCTCAGACACTGTGCATCGGTGTTGGACACTGTGCACCGGTCTTGGACACTGTGCACTGGTTTTGGACACTGTGCACCAGTCTCGGACACTGTGCACCAGTCTCGGACTCTGTGCACCGGTTTCAGACACTTTGCATCGGTTGCAGACACTGTGCACCGGTCTCAGACACTGTGCACGGGTCTCAGACACTGTGCACTGGTCTCAGACACTGTGCACCGGTCTCGAACACTGTGCATCGGTCTCGGACACTGTGCATGGATCTCGGACACTGTGCATGGATCTCGGACACTGTGCATGGATCTCGGACACTGTGCATGGATCTCGGACACTGTGCATGGATCTCGGACACTGTGCACTGGTCTCGGACACTGTGCACCAGTCTCGGACACTGTGCACCAGTCTCGGACACTGTACACCAGTCTCAGACAGTGTGAACTGGTCTCAGACACTGTGAACCGGTCTCGGACAATGTGCACTGGTCTCAGACACTATTTTGGACAGGTTGGATACTGTGCACCGGTCTCGGACACTGTGCACAGGTCAGGTACTGTGCATGGGCCAGACACAGTGGAGCGGTCAGACACCGTGAGCCGGCTGGGTACTCTGCATGGGTTGGACACAGTGGACCGGTCAGATACTATGCACGGATCAGACACTGTGCATCGGTCTCGGACATTGTGCACTGCTCCCAGACACTATTTTGGACAGGTTGGATACTGTTCACCGGTCTCGGACACTGTGCACAGGTCAGGTACTGTGTATGGGCCAGACACAGTGGAGCGGTCAGACACCGTGCACAGGTCGGACACGGTGCATCAGTTTTGGACACTGTGCATCAGCCTCGGACACTGCACTGGTCCCAGACACTGAGGATGGGTCGGACACTGTGCACCATTCTCAGACACTGTGGACGGGTCTCGTACATTGTGCTCCAGTCTTGGACACTGTGCACCGGTCTTGGACACTGTGCACTGGTTTTGAACACTGTCCACCGGTCTCGGACACTGGGCACCGGTCTCAGACACTGTGGGCCGCCCGGGTACTCTGCACAGGTCGGACACAGTGGATCGGTGAGGTACAGTGCACGGATCAGACACTGTGCACCGGTGTCGGACACTGTGCATCAGTCTCGGACATTGTGCACTGGTCCCAGATACTGTGGATGGGTCGGACACTGTGCACCTATCTCAGACAGTGTGCACCTATTTCAGACACTGTGCACCTGTCTCGGACACTGTGCAGTGATCTCGGATACTGTGCACCAGTTGTGGAAATTGTGCAGTGGTCTCGGATACTGTGCACCAGTTGTGGAAATTGTGCACCTGTATCAGACACTGTGCACCGGTATTGGACACTGTGCACCAGTCTTGGACACTGTGCACCGGTCTCGGACACTGTGCACCGGTCTCGGACACTCTGCACCGGTCTCGGACACTCTGCACTGGTCTCGGACTCTGTGCACCGGTTTCAGACACTTTGCACCGGTCTCAGACACTTGGCACCGGTCTCACACACTGTGCACCGGTCTCGGACACTGTGCACCGGTCTCGGACACTGTGCACCAGTCTCGGACACTGTGCACCGGTCTCGGACACTGTGGGCCGCCCGGGTACTCTGCACAGGTCGGACACAGTGGACCGTCAGATACAGGGCATGGATTGGACACTGTGCATTGGTCTCGGACACTGTGCATCGGTCTCTGACATTGCCCACTGGCCCCAGACACTGTGGACGGGTCAAACACTTTGCACCATTCTCGGAGACTGTGAGCAGGTCGGACATGGTGCCTGGGTCGAACACGTTGCATCAGTTTTTAACACTGTGCATCAGCCTCGGACACTGTGCACTGGTCGCAGACACTGTGGACGCTTTGGACACTGTGCGCTGTTCTCAGACACTGTGCACCAGTCTCGGACACTGTGCACCGTTCTCAGACACTGTGCACCAGTCTCGGACACTGTGCACCGTTCTCAGACACTGTGCACTGGTTTTGGATACTGTCCACTGGTCTCGTACACTGTGCATCGGTCTTGGAAACTGTGAACTAGTCTCGGACACTGTCCACCGGTCTCGGACACTGTGCACTGGTTTTGTTCTCTGTCCACCGATGCACGGGTCGCACACTTGTGCACGGGTCAGACACTGTGCACTGTTTGGAGAGTGTGCACGGGTCGGACATTGTGCACAGGTCGGACAGTGTGCACGGGTCGTAGTCACTGTGCACAGATCTTGGACACTGTGCTTCGGTCTCAGACACTGTGCACTGGTCTCGGACACTGTGCACTGGTCTCGGACACTGTGCACTGGTCTGACACTTGTGCATGGGTCGGACTCTTGTGCACAGGTCGCACACTTGTACATGGGTCGGACATTATGCACTGGTCGAACAGTAAGCACAGGTCGGACAGTGTGCACAGGTCGGACAGTGTGCACGAGTCAGACAGTGTGCACCGGTCTCGGACAGAGTGCACCGGTCTTGGACACTGTGCATCGGTCTTGATCACTGTGCATCGGTCTTGATCGCTGTACACCGGTCGTGGACACTGTGCACAGATCTCGGACGCTGTGCATTGGTCTCAGACACTTTGCCCCAGTCTAGGCCACTGTGCAGCGGTCTTGGACACTGTGCATTAGTCTCAGACACTGTCCACCGGTGCACAGGTTGAACTCTTGTGCACGGGTCGCACAGTCAGACACTGTGCACGGGTTGCACACTGTGCACTGCTGTCGGATACTGTGGACCAGTCAAACACTTGTGCACTGGTCAGACACTGCAGGGATAGGACACTGTGCACGGGTCGGGCACTGTGCACCAGTCGCGGACAGTGTGCATGGGTTTAGAACACTGTGCACCGATCTCGGACACTGTGCGTGGGACAGACACTTATGCATGGGTCAGACACTGTACTGGTGTCGGATACAGTGGACCGGTCAAACACTTGTGAACAGGTCAGACATTGCAGGGATCGGACACTGTGCACGGGTCGGGCACTGTGCACAGGTTGGACACTGTGCATTGGTCTCAGACACTGTCCACCGGTCTCGGACACGGTGCATTGTTCTCGGACACTGTGCATTGTTCTCGGACACTGTGCAAGGGTTTCGGACACTGTGCAACGGTCCAACGGTATGCACCAGTCTTGGACAGTGTGCACCTGTCAAACAGTATGCACCGGTGTCGGGCACTGTGCACCAGTCTCGAACACTGTGCTCTTGTCTCGGACACCGTGCACCAGTTTCAGACACTGTCCACCGGTCTTGGACACTTTGCACCGGTCTTGGACACTTTGCACCGGTCTTGGACACTGTGCACCGGTCTTGGACACTGTGCACTGGTCTTGGACACTGTGCACTGGTCTTGGACACTGTGCATCGGTCTCGGACACTGTGCATGGATCTCGGACACTGTGCATGGATCTCGGACACTGTGCACCAGTCTCGGACACTGTGCACCAGTCTCGGACACTGTGCACCAGTCTCGGACACTGTGCACCGGTCTCGGACAGTGTGAATTGGTTTCAGACACTGTGAACTGGTCTCAGACAATGTGCACTGGTCTCGGACACTGTGAGTCGGCCGGGTACTCTGCACGGGTTGGACACAGTGGATCGGTCAGATACAGTGCACGGATCAGACACTGTGCATCAGTCTCGGACACTGTGCATCAGTCTTGGACATTGTGCACTGGTCCCAGATACTATTTTGGACAGGTTGGATACTGTGCACCGTTCTTGGACACTGTGCACGGGTCGGACAAATTGGACCTGTCAGACACGGTGCATGGGTCGGACACGGTGCATCAGTTTTGGACACTGTGCATCAGCCTCGGACACTGTGCACTGGTCCCGGACACTGTGGACCATTTTCAGACGCTGTGCACCGGTCTCGGACACTGTGCTCCGGTCTCGAACACTGTGCTCCAGTCTCGGACACTATGCTCCAGTCTCAACAATGTGCTCCAGTCTCGGACACTGTGCTTCGGTCTTGGACACTGTGCACCGGTCTGACTCTTGTGCATCGGTCTGACTCTTGTGCATGGGTCGCACACTTGTGCACGGGTCGGACACTGTGCACTGGTCAGACAGTGTGCACGGGTCGGACAGTGTGCATTGGTCTCGGACACTGTGCATGGGTCTCGGACACTGTGCACTGCTCTGACACTTGTGCACGGGTCAGACTCTTGTGCATGAATTGCACACTTGTGCACGGTCGGACACTGTGCACTGGTCAGACAGTGTGCACGGGTCGGACACTGTGCACCGGTCTTGGACACAGTGCATCAGTCTTGGACACTGTGCACTGATCTTGGACACTGTGCACTGATCTTGGACACTGCGCATCGGTCTCGGACACTGTGCCACCGGTCTCGGACACTGTGCACCATTCTTGGACACTGTGAATGGGTTGGACACTCTGCACCAGTGTCGGACACTGTGCACCGGTCTTGGACACTGCTCCGGTATTGGACAGTGTGCACCTGTCTTGGACACTGTGCACTGGTCTCGGACACTGTGCATGGGTCTCGGACACTGTGCATGGGTCTCGGACACTGTGCATCGGTCTTGATCGCTGTGCACCGGTCGTGGACACTGTGCACAGATCTCGGACACTGTGCAGCGGTCTTGGACACTGTGTATTAGTCTCAGACACTGTCCACCGGTGCACAGGTTGGACTCTTGTGCACGGGTTGCACAGTCAGACACTGTGCACGGGTTGGACACTGTCAGATACTGTGGACCAGTCAAACACTTGTGCACAGGTCAGACACTGCAGGAATAGGACACTGTCCACGGGTTAGACACTGTGAATCGGTCTCGGACAGTGTGCACGGGTCTAGAAGACTGTGCACCAGTCTCAGATACTGTGCACCAGTCTCGGTCACTGTGCACGGGACAGACACTTATGCACGGATCAGACACTGTGCACTGGTGTCGAATACAGTGGACCGGTCAAACACTTGTGCACAGGTCAGACACTGCAGGGATGGACACGGTGCACTGTTCTCGGACACTGTGCACCAGTCTCGGACACTGTGCAGGGGTCGGACACTTGTGCACGGTTCGGGCACTGAGCACCGGTCACGAACACTGTGCAAGGGTTTCGGACACTGTGCAACGGTCCAATGGTATGCACCAGTCTCGGACATTGTGCACTGGTCAAACAGTATGCACCGGTGTCGGACATTGTGCACTGGTGTCGGACACTGTGCAACAGTCTCGGACACTGTGCTCTTGTCTCTGACACTGTGCACCGGTCTTGGACACTGTGCACCGGTCTTGGACACTGTGCACCGGTCTTGGACACTGTGCACCGGTCTTGGACACTGTGCACCGGTCTTGGACACTGTGCACCGGTCTTGGACAGTGTGCACTGGTCTTGAACACTGTGCATCGGTCTCGGACACTGTGCATGGATCTCGGACACTGTGCACTGGTCTCGAACACTGTGCACTGGTCTCGGACACTGTGCACCAGTCTCGGACACTGTGCACCAGTCTCAGACAGTGTGAACTGGTCTCGGACACTGTGAACCAGTCTCGGACAATGTGCACTGGTCCCAGACACTATTTTGGACAGGTTGGATACTGTGCACAGGTCGGACAAATTGGACCTGTCAGACACGGTGCACGGGTCGGACACTGTGCACTGGTCAGACAGTGTGCACGGGTCGGACAGTGTGCATTGGTCTCGGACACTGTGCATGGGTCTCGGACACTGTGTACTGCTCTGACACTTGTGCACGGGTCAGACTCTTGTGCATGAATTGCACACTTGTGCACGGTCGGACACTGTGCACTGGTCAGACAGTGTGCACGGGTCGGACACTGTGCACCGGTCTTGGACACAGTGCATCAGTCTTGGACACTGTGCACTGATCTTGGACACTGTGCACGGATCTCGGACACTGCGCATCGGTCTCGGACACTGTGCCACCGGTCTCGGACACTGTGCACCATTCTTGGACACTGTGAATGGGTTGGACACTCTGCACCAGTGTCGGACACTGTGCACCGGTCTTGGACACTGTGCTCCGGTATTGGACAGTGTGCACCTGTCTTGGACACTGTGCACTGGTCTCGGACACTGTGCATGGGTCTCGGACACTGTGCATGGGTCTCGGACACTGTGCATCGGTCTTGATCGCTGTGCACCGGTCGTGGACACTGTGCACAGATCTCGGACACTGTGCAGCGGTCTTGGACACTGTGCATTAGTCTCAGACACTGTCCACCGGTGCACAGGTTGGACTCTTGTGCACGGGTTGCACAGTCAGACACTGTGCACGGGTTGGACACTGTCAGATACTGTGGACCAGTCAAACACTTGTGCACAGGTCAGACACTGCAGGAATAGGACACTGTCCACGGGTTAGACACTGTGAATCGGTCTCGGACAGTGTGCACGGGTCTAGAAGACTGTGCACCAGTCTCAGATACTGTGCACCAGTCTCGGTCACTGTGCACGGGACAGACACTTATGCACGGATCAGACACTGTGCACTGGTGTCGAATACAGTGGACCGGTCAAACACTTGTGCACAGGTCAGACACTGCAGGGATGGACACGGTGCACTGTTCTCGGACACTGTGCACCAGTCTCGGACACTGTGCAGGGGTCGGACACTTGTGCACGGTTCGGGCACTGAGCACCGGTCACGAACACTGTGCAAGGGTTTCGGACACTGTGCAACGGCCAAAGGTATGCACCAGTCTCGGACATTGTGCACTGGTCAAACAGTATGCACCGGTGTCGGACATTGTGCACTGGTGTCGGACACTGTGCAACAGTCTCGGACACTGTGCTCTTGTCTCTGACACTGTGCACCGGTCTTGGACACTGTGCACCGGTCTTGGACACTGTGCACCGGTCTTGGACACTGTGCACCAGTCTTGGACACTGTGCACCAGTCTTGGACACTGTGCACCGGTCTTGGACAGTGTGCACTGGTCTTGAACACTGTGCATCGGTCTCGGACACTGTGCATGGATCTCGGACACTGTGCACTGGTCTCGAACACTGTGCACTGGTCTCGGACACTGTGCACCAGTCTCGGACACTGTGCACCAGTCTCAGACAGTGTGAACTGGTCTCGGACACTGTGAACCAGTCTCGGACAATGTGCACTGGTCCCAGACACTATTTTGGACAGGTTGGATACTGTGCACAGGTCGGACAAATTGGACCTGTCAGACACGGTGCACGGGTCGGACACGGTACATCAGTTTTGGACACTGGGCACCGGTCTCGGACAGTGTGCTCCAGTCTCGAACACTGTGCTCCAGTCTCGGACACTATGCTCCAGTCTCGGACACTATGCTCCAGTCTCAGACACTATGCTCCAGTCTCGGAAACTATGCGCCAGTCTCGGACACTGTGCTCCGGACTTGGACACTGTGCACCGGTCACACATGTGTGCACGGGTCGGACTCTTGTGCATGGGTCGCACACTTGTGCACGGGTCGGACACTCTGCACTGGTCAGAGAGTGTGCACGGGTTGGACAGTGTGCATTGGTCTCGGACACTGTGCACCGGTTTTGGACAGTGTGCACCGGTCTCGGACACTGTGCATGGGTCTCGGACACTGTGCATCAGTCTTGGACACTGTGCATCGATCTTGGACACTGTGCACCGGTCTCGGACACTGTGCACCATTCTTGGACACTGTGGATGGGTCGGACACTGTGCACCAGTCACGGACACTATGCACCGGTCTTGGATACTGCACCGTTCTCAGACACTGTGCAACGGTCTCGGACACTGTGCACCAGTCGTGGACACTCTGCACTGGTCCTGGACACTGTGGACGGGTCAGACACTAGGCACCGGTCTCGTATACTGTGCACCGGTCTCGGACACTGTGCACAGGTCGGGTACTGTGCATGGGCCAGACACAGTGGAGCGGTCACACACCGTGCACAGGTCAGACACGGTGCATCAGCCTCAGACACTGTGCACTGGTCCCAGACACTGTGGATGGGATTGGACACTGTGCACCATTCTCGGACACTGTGGACGGGTCTCAGACACTGTGCTCCAGTCTTGGACACTGTGCACCGGTCTCGGACAATGTCCACTGGTTTTGGTAAGTGTCCACCGATGCACGGGTCGGACTCTTGTGCACGGGTCGCACACTTGTGCACCACGGGTCGGACACTGTGCAATGGTCGGAAAGTATGCATGGGTCGGACACTGTGCACCGGTCTCGGACACTGTGCACCAGTCTCGGACACTTTGCACGGGTCGGGTACTGTGCACGGGTCGGACACAGTGGTCGGTGCATCAGTTTTAGACACTGTGCATCAGCCTCGGACACTGTGCACTGATCCCGGACACTGTGGACGGGTCAGACCCTGTGCACCATTCTCAGACACTATGGACGGGTCTCGTACATTGTGCGCCAGTCTTGGACACTGTGCATCAGTCTTGGCCACTGTGCACTGGTTTTGGACACTGTTCACCGGTCTCGGACTCTGGGCACCGGTCTCGGACACTGTGGGCCGCCCGGGTACTCTGCACGGGTCGGACACCGTGGATCGGTCAGGTACAGTCCACGGATCAGACACTGTGTACTGGTCTTGGACACTGTGCATCAGTCTCGGACATTGTGCACTGGTCCCAGACACTGTGGACGGGTCGGAAACTATGCACCGTTCTCGGACACTGTGCACCTATCTCAGACACTGTGCACCTATCTCAGACACTGTGCACCTATCTCAGACACTGTGCACCTATCTCAGACACTGTGCACCTGTCTCGGACACTGTGCAGTGGTCTTGGATACTGTGCACCAGTCGTGGATACTGTGCACCGGTCGTGTACACTGTGCACCGGTCTCGGACACTACACCTTTCTGAGACACTGTGCACCGGTCTTGGACACTGTGCACTGGTCTCGGACACTGTGCACTGGTTTTGTACACTGTGCACCGGTCTCGGACACTGTGCACCGGTCTCGGACACTGCACCTGTCTCAGACACTGTGCTGCGGTCTTGGACACTGTGCATCGGTCTCGGACACTGTGCACCGGTCTCGGACATTGTGCACTGGTCCCAGACACTGTGGACAGGTCGGACACTGTTCACCATTCTTGGACACTGTGCAGTGGTCTCGGATACTATGCACCAGTCGTGGACACTGTGTACCTGTGGCGCCCCTGCAACCAGGAGGCCACATAGGGAACTGCAGCCAGGTAGGAAAGAAGACAGTTTACACAAACATCCTCACAGACATCCCACACACCACTAGGAGGCAGCACCCAACCTGGAGCCCGAAACTCTAGGCGGGCAAGGGGTGGTGGGTTTTGAGGACAGTGGGTGGGACAGAATGTAGGTCAGGTGACAGACGGTAGAAACAGAGGAAGGGGAGGAGGAAGGAGTGAGTAGGCCGAGGTAGGCTGAGAAGCAAAGACAGAAGCACACGTTCTGGAGGAGTGGGGTTGATGGGATGCAGAATCCAAAGTGCCAGTGAAACCACGGAGAGAAAGCACAGCCATAGCCAGCACCCCGGGAGTGTGAGGAAAGAGGCAGATCAGCAACAATGAATCTGAGGAACACAGCTGAAATGACCAACTTCCGGCAGAGTAGCCTTCCATATCAAAACCAGAGTCACACGGGGACAAGAGGGAGCCTGATAGTGCCTTGCAGGAAAGGACTATTGGAGGCTAGGCTGAATGCAGAGTGTCGGCTCTGAAGGGGACCGAAGATTTACCCGGTTTCCCCAGATTCACCGATGGGGAGCTGCAACTCCAAGTTGGAGTTCCCACCCAAAGGACAGGCAGCTCAGTGGCGACCACGAGGACCCACAGGGGTCCGAGCTACCACTACACTGTCCGGAGACACACACAGAGACAGAGAATAAAGCCTGGAAAGGACGACAGAGAGAGTGAGGGGTCACAGAGTAACAACTTGGCTGCAGGGAGTAGAAAGAAACCCGGAGTAGAGAGTTGTAACCCGTGTAAGAACTGAACTGTAACTGAACTGCTGTACTGAAAGAACTGCAAAGTAAACACGGTGAACCCTGCTTCTGACTCCCTTGTATGATTATCTGCAAACAGAACTTTATGAGACCATTGCTCCCTTGCCCATGAATGATTCCTTCCAGCAGGACAGCAGAGAGTTCCCACCTGGAGAGCTACAGCCTGTCAGTTCCGGGCACTGGCTGGAAGAAGGCTGCAGCAGCAGGAAAGTAAGTGAACTGCATTTATTACAACCATCATACACCTTAATCATTGCTGCCCCGGGAAAACCAGCTCTACCCACAGAGAGCTATTCCATCTACCGCTGCCTAACATCGTCCCGGAGGTTTTGCAGCAGCGGTGGTCCCATTATTGACCACAAGCCGTGGGTGGCGTCACGACAAACTCTAATCCCTTGTAAATATCCCCTTTTACTTGTGTGGGCCTGGGACACGGTCCGGACCAGGACCTCCGTGACATTCCCCAGCAGCGACCCGGTCCGGCACTGAGTACCCCGTCCCAGTGGGCTCGACACACCGGTCTCAGACACTGTGCACCGGTCTCAGACACTTTGCACCATCTCGGACACTGTGCACTTGTTTTGGACACTGTCTACCGGTCTCGGACACTGTGGGCCACCCGGGTACTCTGCACAGGTCGGACACAGTGGATCAGTCAGATACAGTGCATGTGTGGCGCTCCGCAATGAGTGCGTCACAAGAGGGTATTGCAGCCATAAATGCAGCCGCAATACCCCCTGACACAGCAGTGATCTGGTTAACTTTGAGATCCAACCCTGCATGCATCACCTAGAATAGAGGGCCAACCCAGGGTCTTGGTGGGTGGAGTGCAAGGGTAGTGTAGAAGAAAAGTACAGACAGAAGTTGGAGAGAAGAAGAGAAGAGACGTAGGAGCGGGGGGCTCTGCACCTCGTGCAGTCCCCGGGCCGTCACCGGTCGGGTGTTAGCACCTGAGGCCTCAACAACCGGGATCGGGCATCACTAACCACGGGTTCCAAAAGACTCCCGTGCCCAAAACCTTACAGCCGTTCACTGGTACCGAAGCTGGCAGCAGTTCTCCTCTGCTACGCGAACCAGAAGCGTGGAGGAGCAGCTTTACAGGAGCACCCCACCACCAGCCAAATTCCAGTCGTCTAACCAGCGGTATACCCACCGAGGGATCCAAGGCTCCCCAGAACATCCATAAGGTATAACTTGGATAGGGATTGAAGCAGCCTCCCCGTACCCGACCTGGTATTCCTGGGCGACACTGGCAACCACTTAGCTAGAATGGAGGAACACTGCGGATCTCTGAGGAACACCATCACTGCTGAGTCCACCCGGTCCACTACCCGTTAACTGTATGCCATGTACTGCCTGCTGGTTACAGTAAAGACCCGTTGCAGAAACTTTCTGTGTCCGTGCTTCCTTATGAACTGTCCGTCCGCACTACAAGGTAACCGCAGCTGCCGCACAACATCTTAAGCAGCTCCAGCCTCCGGGGATCACCGCTCAGCCTGTGGGGAGCGTTCCATCTTGCTGCTATCCATCCCCCGGGGGTTCCGCAGCGTCGGTAACGAATACCGAAACTACTCATAGTTGGCGTCACGAATAAATTAACCCCTTAATCTGTTCCCACAAGACGTCTACAACTTTTGATCTGCACTCAACCGGGCCCCGCTACTGGCAGGCGCGGTCCACCCGTGACAAGGAGGAAGGAAGCATCAGCCTGTCTAAACCGGAGTCCACGGGCCGGCGGTGAGTCACATGGATTGGACACTGTGCATCGGTCTCGGACACTGGGTACTGGTCTCGGACACCGTGCATCGGTCTCTGACATTGCCCACTGGTCCCAGACACTGTGGAAGGGCCGGACACTGTGCACCATTCTCAGAGACTGTGGACAGGTCGGACATGGTGCCTGGGTCGAACATGCTGCATCAGTTTTTAACACTGTGCATCAGCCTTGGACACTGTGCACTGGTCGCAGGCACTGTGGACGGGTCGGACACTGTGCACCATTCTCAGACACTGTGCACCAGTTTCGGACACTGTGCATCGGTCTCGGACACTGTGAACCAGTCTCGGACACTGTGCACCGGTCTCAGACACTGTGCACTGGTTTTGGACACTGTCCAGCGGTCTCGTACACTGTGTAGTGGTCTCGGACACTGTGCATCGGTCTTGGAAACTGTGAACCAGTCTCGGACACTGTCCACCGGTCTCGGACACTGTGCACTGGTTTTGGACTCTGTCCACCGATGCACGGGTCGCACACTTGTGCATGGGTCAGACACTGTGCACTGTTTGGAGAGTGTGTACGGGTCGGACAGTGTGCACAGGTCGGACAGTGTGCACCGGTCTTGATCACTGTGCATCGGTCATAGTCACTGTGCACAGATCTTGGACACTGTGCATCAGTCTCAGAGACTGTGCACTGGTCTCGGACACTGTACACCGGTCTCGGACACTGTGAACCGGTCTCGGACACTGTGAACCGGTCTCGGACACTGTGAACCGGTCTCGGACACTGTGAACCGGTCTCGGACACTGTGAACCGGTCTCGGACACTGTGCACTGGGTTTGGACACTGTCCAGCGGTCTCGTGTACTGTGTAGTGGTCTCGGACACTGCATCGGTCTTGAAAACTGTGAACCAGTCTCGGACACTGTCCACCGGTCTCTGACACTGTGCACTGGTTTTGAACTCTGTCCACCGATGCACGGGTCGCACACTTGTGCATGGGTCAGACACTGTGCACTGTTTGGAGAGTGTGCACGGGTCGGACAGTGTGCAAGGGTCGGACAGTGTGCACCAGTCTTGATCACTGTGCATCGGTCATAGTCACTGTGCACAGATCTTGGACACTGTGCATCGGTCTCAGAGACTGTGCACTGGTCTCGGACACTGTACACCGGTCTCGGACACTGTGAACCGGTCTCGGACACTGTGCACCGGTCTCAGACACTGTGCACTGGTTTTGGACACTGTCCAGCGGTCTCGTATACTGTGTAGTGGTCTCGGACACTGTGCATCGGTCTTGGAAACTGTGAACCAGTCTCGGACATTGTCCACCGGTCTCGGACACTGTGCACTGGTTTTGGACTCTGTCCACCGATGCACGGGTCGCACACTTGTGCATGGGTCAGATACTGTGCACTGTTTGGAGAGTGTGCACGGGTCGGACAGTGTGCACGGGTCGGACAGTGTGCATCGGTCTTGATCACTGTGCACCGGTCTTGATCACTGTGCACAGATCTTGGACACTGTGCATCGGTCTCAGAGACTGTGCACTGGTCTCAGACACAGTACACCAGTCTCAGACACTGTGCACCGGTCTCAGACACTATACACCAGTCTCAGACACTGTGCACCAGTCTCAGACACTGTGCACCAGTCTCAGACCCTGTGCACCAATCTCAGACACTGTGCACCTGTCTGACACTTGTGCACGGGTCAGACTCTTGTGCACAGGTCGCATACTTGTGCACAGGTCAGACATTGTGCACTGGTCGAACAGTATGCACGGGTCGGACAGAGTGCACCGGTCTTGGACAGAGTGCACCGGTCTTGGACAGAGTGCACCGGTCTTGGACAGAGTGCACCGGTCTTGGACAGAGTGCACCGGTCTTGGACACTGTGCATCGGTCTTGATCACTGTGCATCGGTCTTGATCGCTGTGCACTGGTCGTGGACACTGGGCACAGATCTTCGACACTGTGCAGCGGTCTTGGACACTGTGCATTAGTCTCAGACTCTGTCCACCGGTGCACAGGTTGGACTCTTGTACACGGGTCGCACGCTTGTGCACGGGTCAGACACTGTGCACTGATCGGAGAGTGTGCACGGGTCGGACAGTGTGCACAGGTCAGACAGTGTGCACGGGTCAGACAGTGTGTATTGGTCTCGGACACTGTGATCTGGTCTTGATCACTGTGCACCGGTCTTGATCACTGTGCACCAGTCGTGGACACTGTGCACAGATCTCGGATACTGCGCATCAGTCTCGGACACTTTGCACAGGTCTTGGAAACTGTGCATCGGTCTCGGACACTGTGCACCCATTTCAGACACTGTGCAGCGGTCTTGCACACTGTGCATCGGTCTTGGACACTGTGCATCAGTCTTGGACACTGTGCATCGGTCTCGGACACTGTGCACTTGTTTCGGACACTGTGCACCAGTTTCGGACGCTGTTTCCGCCTGCGTACAAGTCACATATTGCAGTGAATGGGAGCGCACGGTCTTGCGCAGTTCCCATTATAAACATAGGGTCTTGCACTGGCTGTGCTCACATGGCGGTTCCCCTCTGCAGAACGCTGCGGAGGGGAACGGCAGTGTGAAACCAGCCTAACTTGTTAACAGATATTTACACGATACATTACAGGTCAGGGTATTCCTTCACTTCCTCCTAGACTGCTGCACTCACTGAACATTACAGTAGTCAGATCCTTCAGTCCTAGGGCCATGATACCCTCCCAGTATATTCTGTCTATCCCTGATTCACTGACCACTACAGTAACCAGATCCTTCATTCCTAGGGCCATGATACTGTCCGGTATATTCTCTCTATCCCTGATGCACTGAACACTACAGTAACCAGATCCTTCATTCCTAGTGCCATGATACACTCCAGTATTTTCGTTCTATCCCTTATCCACTGAACACTACAGTAGCCAGATCCTTCATTCCTAGGGCCATGATACACTCCGGTATATTCTCTCTATCCCTGATGCACTGAACACTACAGTAGCCAGATCCTTCATTCCTAGGACCATGATACCCTCCGGTATATTCTTCTATCCCTGATACACTGAACACTACAGTAGCCAGATCCTTCAGTCCTAGGGCCATGATACACTCCGGTATATTCTCTCTATCCCTGATGCACTGAACACTACAGTAGCCAGATCCTTCATTCCTAGGACCATGATACCCTCCGGTATATTCTTCTATCCCTGATACACTGAAGACTACAGTAGCCAGATGCTTCATTCCTAGGGCCATGATACCCTCCGGTATATTTTTTCTATCCCTGCTGCAGCTACACACCTGTCCTCTCTCTCTTGTTTCCTAACTGCCATTTTCCACATTGTACGTGCATCTATCTGCTCCCAGCTGGGGCCTGTGTCCTCCGCTCTTGATTCTTAAATCTCCAGAGTCCCTTCTGTCTCTTACCTGCATCCTCTCATCTGTACTTCTCTGTCAGGTACCTGCCTATGGCCATCATATTCTAGCCTTGTACCTCCAGACGTCTGAGGGGACACCGCCCGTTGAGAACTAGTCCAACTCTGTTTTCCGCAGGATGTAGTGTCCTCTCTAGCGCCACTCAGCCGTAACTCCCTGCTCTCTCAGGACTCCATCTGTCCTGTCACAAGTCGCCTATAGCAAGCGGAACTCTGGTCTGTCTGTGACCTAGGCTGGGGCCCTA
>JARQOC010000003.1:572523653-572559198 GCA_033576535.1 Allobates femoralis
CTCTATTCATGTATTTGTACTGTATTATTTATGCTTCCCTTCTATCCTGTGTAAACTTTAAAAGATTAATTCCATCTGTCAATCACAGTGAGTTCTCTGCTGCCCACTCCCCAAGAAATAAATATTCATGCATCACTACACTGCTCTGCCCTCCTCTGGTCTGTATGCGTTATGTGATCGGCTCTCTAGGTGCAGGCACTCATTGCAGACAGAGGACAAAGGGGGGGTAGAGAGGTGTGTTCTCTTAGCAGATGCACATCTGACATCTTCATTGTGTGTATCTGAGGCATGTGTAGTGTGTGCTCTCTAAGATATTTCTTTGTATTTATATGAACATTGATCATTTGCTCAGCAGATACACACATTACATGTAAGCAGGAAAACTAATGTTCATATAAACAGAAATCTCTCACAAGCAGCACAGGCTAGTGATGTTACTATAAGAGTTGTAGCACAAAACACTTCTACCCCTCCCCAGCAGCCTGCAGAAGACTGAGATTCAGTGTAACTTCAGCACAGAGGGTAGGGACAGAATACCAGCTTGGATAGGCATGCTTATTTAAATAACACATACTGTGACTATTCACTAGTTCGGTCAATTACTTTTACAGCTGCCTGCTGGGTGTGCAGGTGCTTATATCAAGAGAACTACCCAGAGTACATGAATGATATTTACATATTTTGAATGGGCTGCCCGAGCACTATTCAAGAGTACTATTAGTATCATACTGAAAAATTACCTGACAGAGTACCTTGAATGCAGGCTTGTTAGAATGATGTTTGTGCCATTCTTTGAGGATTCTTTCACATGTGATTACTCTACAGAACTCTAAAAGTGTATTTATACTGTATGTTGTTGTGTTGGAGGAGTATTTTTTTTTTTTTATTAGAGAGAGGTATAATCAATTCTAAAAACCACTAGGAAGGCAAACTCAATACTAATCAATTCTCACTTTATTCTTTTGATTGCACTGTATTTAGTGAAAAGAGAAACATGAATTCAAGGATCCAAAGGAGTACTGATGAGGTTCAATTTAGTACTAGATAGCAGTTAAGATGCACAGATTAGTACATTGTATTTTTATCTTCGCCTTTAGGATTTGTAATTTTCTCAAAATTTTTGAGAATGATATCAAATATTTCAATCTGAAACAAAAAACAAATATATATAGTATTACATATTAATAAATGGATATTGTGGGGAAAGTATTTAAAACAAGCAAGAACTTTTGCAATTTGTTGTTTGTTAATATCTTAAGAACTGTTCTTTATAATACTTTTATTTTGTTTACAGCTAGGGAGGCAACAGTACGCTCCAGCGATCCTGAGCAGCCTCAAAAACAGTGTTTACAAGCTCAATAGTAAAGAACTTGTAAGCACTGCACATGTTTTGCTGTTCATAAGTGTTGGTCGGTCTACAATTCAATGCACTATAAGCAAAGGAAAAGTGTCAATAACAAAAGAATGAATTACATTTTTAATAAACAGTAAATGGCATAATTGCTTTTATTTACAAGCATTATTGACAGTACCAATTAATGAAGATTAGAAAAAAACTTTTTAAGGGATCTTAACAAAAAAGCAATCACATATTTTTAAAATTTGCCATAACTTTCTAATCTGATGACTAGGACCCCCATAATTTTTACATTGAAGTGGCTGCAGTATTGCATTAACATTGCATCCCAATAGAAGAGAAAGGGGTTGTACAGCAGATCCCTGCACCCGTCTCTTGTCTATGGTATTATTAAGTCACTATGCAGTGGTAATATGTGGTCTGGTCACCTTGTGGTGGTATTTGTGCCATGTTATTATTATTTATTTATATAGCTCCATTAGGTTCCATGGCACTTTACATGTGCAAGGGCAGACGAGGACAAGAACATAAGTGACGACAATCAAATCGTACAGGTACAGTCGGCAGAGGACCCTGTCCACTAGGGCTCACAGTCTATAAGGGACGGGTGGGGAGACAGTAGGAGGGGAGAGCCAAGTGTGAGACGGTGCGGTGGATCAGGTCTCAGTAAAGGTTGTAGGCTTGATGGAAGAGGTGGGTCTTCAGGTTTCTCTTGAAGGATCCTAGAGTAGGGGAGTGTCTGATGTGTTGGGTGAGGGAGTTCCAGAGTATGGTGGATGCACGAGAGAAATCTTGTATGCAGTTGTGGGAGGAGGAAATGCGAGGGGAGAAGAGAAGGAACTCTTGGGAGGAGTGCAGGTTGCGTGAGGGTAGGTATTGGGAGACCATGTCGGAGATGTATGGAAGGAGCAGGTTGTAGATGGCTTTGTATGTCATAGTTAGGATTTTGAACCGGGATCTCTGGGAAGAGGGGAGCCAGTGAAGGGTTTGGCAGAGGGGGGAGACAGGGAGTAGCGGGGAGACAGGTGGATGAGTCGGGCAGCGGAATTCAGGATAGTTTGGATAGGTGCGAGGAAGGCATGTAAGTGGTATTCAGTCACTATGTGTTAGTAATATGTGGACTGGTCATGGTGTTGTGGTATTTGTCTCTTGTATGGTACTATTCAGTTACTATGTGTTGGTAATATGTGATCTGGCCATGGTGTGGTGGTATTTGTCTCTTGTATGTGGTATTATTCAATCACTATGTAGCGGTAATATTTAGTCTGTTATGGTGTGGTGATATTTTGTCTCCTTTATGTGGTATTATTTGATTACTATGTGGTGGTAATATGTGGTCTGATCATGCTGTGGTGGTATTTTTCCTTGTATGTGGTATTATTCAGTCACTGTGTGATGGTAATATGTAGTCTGGTAATAGTGTGGTGGTTTTTATCTCTTGTATGTGGTATAATTCAGTCACTATGTGGTGGTAATATTGCTTGTTCTCAGCCACAAAGCTCTTCACAGATAGAGAAGAGGGAGGAGATGTAGGGAGGTACTGCACTATCACCCTACCCGTTCTCTACGTTCTACAAATGACCTTCGACTAACATTTGCATTAATCCGAACCTCCCACTCCTGGCTCCAAGACGTCTCTCAAGCTGCACCAATTCTCTGAAATGCTCTACCTCAAGAAATTAGGATTATCCACAATTTACATAGCTTCAGACGCTTCCTAAAAACACATCTTTTTAAGGTGACCTATCATGCTCCCTAATAGAAGTCCTTTATATTGTATATAGTTCATTCACTATCTCTCTGGACATAACTCTCCTTTAAACTCCACCAAACCCAAAAGCTCTACACAGATTGGCTGGTGACCATTCATGTAATTTTTTTTTCTATCTCCCTCTTCCTCAAGATGCCTGGACCATTATTGTAATAAGCTTTGTGTAACCCCTATCTCACTGTAGATTGTAAACTCTTGAGCAGGGTCACCTTTATTTTTGCTGTAGTTATTGTATTGTATTTTTTACATTGTTCCCCTGCTTTATTGTATTGTATTTTTTACATTGATTCTCTACTTTTATTTACTGTATTGTATATTTTTTTTTATAGAATTGTTACCTATGACCGTCTGTATATGAATCACTGAGTTGTAAAGCACTGCAGAATATGTTCGCATTGTATAAATAAAGAGTATTATTATTATATTATTATATAATATGTGAGTGTGGTGGAATTTGTTCTTGTATGTGGTATCATTTAGTTACTAATGGTTGGTAATATGTGGTCTGATCATGGTGTGGTATTTGTCCCTTGTGGTATTACTGTATTCTGTCTCTTTGTGGTAGTAATATATGATCTTGTCATGATGTTATGGTATTCATCCCTTGTATGTGGTATTATGCAATCACTATAGGTGGTCTGGTCATGGTGTGGTGGTATTTGTATCTTGTATGTGCTATTATTCAGTCACTATGTAATGGTAATATATGGTCTGGTCACCATGTGGTTGTATTTGTCCCTTGCATGTGATATTCAGTCACTATATGGTGGTAATATGTGATTTCATCATGGTGTTGTGGTATTTGTCCCTTGTATGTGGAATTATTCAGTCACAATGTGGTGGTACTATGTAATCTGGTCATGGTGTTGTGGTATTTGTCCCTTGTATGTGGTATTATTCAGTTACAATATGGTCATAATATGTAGTCTGGTTATGGTTTGGTCGCATTTGTCTCCTGTATGTAGTATTATTCAGTCACTTTGTGGTGATAATATGTGGTCTGGTTATGGTGAGGTGGTATTTGTTCCTTGTATGTGGTATTATTGCTCTTGGTTTAGTGGATTATGTTGTGAATGGTGATTATTTTTTTCTCTGATCTTAATTTGGAGATTTATTTCCATTAGCGATTAAATAATTGATGTTTAACCCTCCCTGTCCTGTGATTATTACACAGTGGCAGAGATGCACTTATAGGGGATCTTTGATTAAAACAAGTAATCACCTCTTCACAGGTAAGTTTAGTTTACTGATCGGTGGTACTCTGACTGCTGGGATCTGTACCGATCAGCAGCATGGGGAACTTTAATCCCCATTAGAATGGAACTAGTGTTCGACTCAACCAATTAATTGCCCCAGTGGCTGTGAACACTGTACTTGGATTCTTTATGCAGCCTCAAAGAGGATGAATGGGGCTGCGGTCACACATCTAATCTGCCGCTGCATTTAAAAGTGGGGGATAAAAGTGTTCGATCAGTGATAAAAGTTCCTTCTTCTTCCGATCAGTACAGTTTTCAATGATCATATTCCACCCAATAATAAGTTATCACCGATCCTGTGGATACATAACTTGCTATGTAAACTACCATAAGTGTACATCGCAGTTATGCTATTCGCACATATGTGCAGGAGTCTTACAGTCAATGCTCCACTATAACAGGGATAACAGCAAACAGGTATTTGCATGTAGCTGTAGTGTAGGCCCTTAGAGTCAGTTCTTCTTGTGGGCCCCAGACACCAGTGTCGACCCTGCCTACATTATTTTGTTTTCCTCATCATACTATAATACTAAACATAGATTGACAGAATAAACTTACATAGATGTTCCTCACATCAGTCAGAATTAGCTTAAGGTCTACAAATGCACCTTCATCTTTGTCATGAACCAGAGCTCTGTAATCCATCTGGGTTGAGAAAAGAGAACGTATTGATTTTCTAGTATTAAAATGAATCAGTTACTGAAATAGGACCTGTATGCAGTAATGAGGTGTCCATTTTAGGCCCTTTCACATCAGCGTTTTTTAAAATTTGCGGCAGATGCGTGAAAAAACCGCATCTGCCGCGATACCGCATACCGGCTGCACTTGCGGTGCGGTTGCGGTAAACGCCATGCAAAGTATAGGCGTACTTGTGGCAGGTGCGGCAAGTGCGGTTCTGCACTTGCGGCAGGTGTGGCCGCAAAAAAAAAAACGCGGTCAGCCGCGGTAATCGCGGCAGATGCGGTTTTTTCACGGCATCTGCCGCGAATTTCAAAAAACGCTGATGTGAAAGGCCTTAGTAAATACTTGTATTCTACAATGTAGCATGATCTACATGTATGTCATGATGATAATGAGGAGCAGAAGCTGCAAAAGTCTGGTGGTTATTGGCAGCTGGGCTCCCACTATATAATGTCTGATCGCTTAGTCTGTAATGATAGTTCCTTAGAAGCAATGGTACATGATGACCACAGTATCTCAATGGTTAGAGAGGTAGAGGGGGCTTCCTCTGTTCTATGTCTTTTGTACTCCCACCCGCTGCACTATGTGATCATGGGTAGGTCAATGGGATGCTATAGAAGACCTAACAATGGCCCCCATAATTCGGCTTCCTAGTAGGTTTAACAATGATAGGCCAACAATTGAATAAAAAAAAAGATCATAATGTCATAGGCCCCCAAAATGGTACCAATAAAAACTATTGCTCATCCCACAAGAAATGTCCTCATACAGCTCCATCAATGAAAAAAGTTAAGACTCTTGGAATAAGACAACAAAAAAGCAAGAGGTTTTATACTGTAAAAGCAGGTAAAAGTGTAATGGCATTTTTCCCACTCCTCAAAAAAAACAACTTTTTTTCTTTAATTATTTGCACCCCAAAATTATGCTATTATAAAAAAAAAAGTAATTCCACAAAAAGACATATATCGATGGAAAAAAAAATGGCTCTTTAAAGGTGGGCAATAGAAAAAATTGCTCCAATAGGTCAAAACTGATTGTAGCGGCACCAAGTTATTCCCAGTGCGAGCGAGTGGTCAAGTGCCGACTAATCTCATCTGGCTTGTCTCAGTAGAAGTGAACTGGGTGAAGCCGAATCTGCACATATGCAAATCGTATACCTGCGATCATGTGACTGCTCACTTTCGGGAATACAAAGGACTCATGACATTGTGCAAACGTAATACTGTCACAATTCTGATGTCTGCAGTCACATGGAGTAACTGCAGACTATGCTGTAGAATCTGGACCACCCCTTTGAGGTGGACATAAGATAACATGCTTCTCACCACATGTGTCTCTTTAGATGCTTTAGCAACAGCATCTCCTCTCTCAGTAAGATACCTGAAAAGAGAAAAATGTGTTCATTTTCAGACTGAATGGAACAGTAACAAATGTTCTTACAGACACGTATTGGAGAAGCTGAGCTCCATAGCCAATATTAAACACTTTAGGACAACTTCACTATTATTCATGGAAATAGTCATGTATCCATGAGTTGTACATGTGAACTCCATTCAAGTGAGTAGCCTTGTTTTCTAGATTTCTCCAAACTCTTGCAGCACTCATTATACTAGAGCAATGATCAAAAATATTATGGAATCCAAGACAGTTAAAGAAGGTAAAACCATTGGTTCTTACTTGCAGACACTGGTCTGTGAGGTTTCCAACTTAGTCTTTAAAGCTGTAACACGTTCTAATACCTTCTCCTGTTGTACAGATAGAAAAAAAAGTGTATTGACTAATTATTAGTTTCTTTTGGTTACTTACTATGTATAGGTAGAAAAACTTGTGACATTAACACACAAATATAGACTTATATACCTGTACTGATACTCCAAAATCATTTCCATCCTCAATTGTTGGAATTAGATGATTGATCCAAGTGATAATCTGTAATAACAACAACATGTAATGGTTTCACCTTGCTATAGGTGACTAAAACGTTCCAGAAAACCATCTGAAGCCACTCCTGCGGTTCATACCAATGCACAGCCCTCTCTCAGAGTCCTTATCTCAGGTAGGACGAGATTTAGTATTTTCTGAAGCTTCTCATTCTCTTTCAAGAATCCACATTTAGGAGCTAAGAAACCAACAAATAGAAATATAAGTAGCATATCATGACTGTTACTTTTGGTTAGATGTATGTTGCATAGGTTACCTTTCTTCTCTTCTTTGTCTGTTTCCATTTTTGCATCCTGACATAAAATATGAAATTTACAAGTGAATGAACCATCTGAAATTTCAGATAATTTGTTCTCGATTGTTTTTTTATTGGGTATTCAGCTACTATCTTCATGGTATATCCAAAGGATATCACAAATGTATAGTACATGTGGATGCCATCAATAGGATTGGCATCTGTGTTTCTAATACATACTGTTGTCCAGTGGCGTAACTTCAGGCCCAGGGGCCCCGATGCAAAAGCTCCAATGGGGCCCCCAATTATTGCAAATCTTTAATAGTATTAGTCTGTTTCTATAGGCCAAAGGGACTTTTGGGGCCCCCGTGTGATCGCAACCCCTGCACTTATTGTAGTTACGCTCCTGCTGCTGTCAGTGGACACGTAGTGGGAATATCCTGTGAATATTACATGAATATAAAGGTGGCAATTGGCAATACCCTTAAAGTTATTTTTTTATTTCTTTGCCCAGCCTCTCACCTCAGCCTCAGGATTTGGAGGATCAGGAATGGGAATATTGAGTTCTGAATGAAGTGAGGTCAAATCTTTCACATTAAACACATTGCTCTGCCAAGAGAGGAAATTAAGTTAGGCTACATTCACATCAGAGTTAACAGCTTTCTTGCAGATTCTGACTCTTTTACAGGAAGAAATATGTTCCATTAAAATGTCGAACACCACGATGGAAACCTGACCGACATTATTAAATGTAAATAGGGTTTGTATGGTGCTGCAGTTGTCTAATGCTGATCAGGACCAAAACCTTGGTATATTTGTGTGATTAAGAGAATAGGGTCCATTTACATCAGGGGTGTGCAGCCTGTGGTCCCGGGACCACGTGACCCACAATGACATTCTGCGCTGCCCCGACTCATATTGACTACTAATGGTGTGCTGTGTAGACATCTCTTGGTGCCTCATACATCAGGAGAATGGAGTCTTCTCATCCGACTGGCACTCCAGAAAGCAAAAACTGAGTTAGACTAGGGTTACATTCCCTTAATAGCAGATTTTAAGCGGTCTGCGCTAAATTCTTAGAAAATTTCTACAGAAGCACATAGCGTTAATGCTATGCACTTTTGGAGAACGCTGCCCCATAGCAACCCGTTATGTACCTTGACAGCGGCCTCTCACAGAGCTGCTGGGCAGCCACTTTTTAGCAGGCAACGCTGTTTCTAAGTCCTAAGTTGCTGACTTTCTAAGTCCTAAGTGCAGCCTCGTTATTTCTGCTATTAAGGTAGTGTGACCCTAGCCTTAAGCAGATGGCCTTCCATGCCCGCTAGTCTCTCCCCTGTACTATATAGCAATTGTAAAACATTAGTAAGCACAAAACCCAAGACCTATTGTAGAGTGCTTTGTTCATTCATCACCTATTTCTTTATAAGGCTTATTCACACCGTTTTGGGTTTTTTTTTGCGAGTATTTAGAAACAAATTTTATTTTAAATCCACATTAAAAAATGTTTCAAATTCTCTTTGAATGAGATGTTTTTACTGGGAAATATTCAAAATAACATGAAAAAAAACAGCATGGTGTGCACAATAGGAGCTTTTCCCATTAACGTCAGTTGGAAATGTATTCAATGAGTATTTGACAAGCTTTTCTATTTAGGAGCTGAAGCCATTTCTCAATAATCATAAAGAACCTGTGAACAGATCAGATTTGCAGATTAGAGGAGAAAAGGTAAATTATTGTCTCTATTTTCAACATGCCATATATGTCATGGAAGGTAGTACCCCTATAGTGCAACCCCAATATTGGTTCAGTAGGACATTGTTGCCTTTGGACTAAACAAGGTTGTGCCCCCTGGTTTACATGGACCAAGAGGCAACACTAAATGACCTGCGACTGGTAAATATGATCCGTGGTTGTTTGAAAACCTGTTTACACATGATGACTGTGCTAGACTACAGTTGTGGCCAAAAGTATTGACACCCCTGCAATTCTGTGAGATAATACTCAGTTTCTTCCAGAAAATGATTGCAATCACAAATTCTTTGCAAAAAGCAAAAAACCCTCTGAAGATCATGGTGGAAGCTGGTAAGATTGTGTCATTATCCACAGTAAAATGAGTAGTGTATTAACACGTGCTGAAAGACCACTCTACCAGGAAGAAGCCATTATTCCAAAGGAAACATAAAAACCCAGATTCATCTTTGCAAATGCACACAGAAACAAATACCTACATTTTAGGAGACATGTATTGTGGTCTGACAAAACTAAAATTTAACTGTTTGGCCATAATGACCATAATGACCTTTGTTATGTTTGGAGCAAAAAGGGAGCAGCTTGGAAGCCTGAGAACACCATCCCAACTATGAAAGGTGGTAGCATCATGTTTGGGGTTGTTTTGCAGCAGGACTTCACAAAATAGATAGCATCATGGGGAAAGAAGATTATGTGGCAATACTGAAGCAACATATCAAGACATCAGCCAGGATGTTAAAGCTTGGCTGGAAATGTGTCTTCCAAATGGACAATGACCTAAAAGCATACTGCCAAACTGGCTACAAAGTGGCTTAAGGATAACAAGGCCAATGTTTGGAGTGGCCATCACAAAATCCTGATCTCAAATCCTATTGAAAATGTATGGGCAAAATTGATAAGTCAGGTGTGAGCAAGGCGACCTACAAACATAGCTCAGTTACACCAGTTCTATCAGGAGGAATGGGTGTAAATTCCTACCAACTATTGTGATATCCAAAATGTTTAACCCAAGTCATACAGTTTAAAGGCAGTGGTACCAAATACTAATGAAATGTATGTAAACTTGTGACTGCAGAAAGTAATAAAAATGCATTAAAACATTCTGACTCTCTCATTATTCTGGCCTTAGGCAAATATTACTAATTATGGTAATCCTAACTGACCTAAAACAGGAAAGGTTTAATCTGATTTCATGTTGGATAGTAAGAAAAACATGCATGTGTGTATGGTAATATTCCAACACAACTTGCTGTCATCAGCATTTGCTAAACTGGGCTTCCAATCTCATTGCAAAACTGCATGGCAAATCTACCTCTGCTTGCTGTAACGACCTCCATTGCCATTGCAATATCATCCTGACTCATGTAGCCTTATGGTATTATCCCAAAGTTCCATGCAGTCCAGCTATTGTTAAATGCATGCACGCCCTGAAGAAAAAGAACTTTGAAACGTACATCGGCTGTGGTATTGTGGCAGGGTCACTGTGGCAGCAGGGGATCAAGGAGTGATTTGCGATAAGGATTTCTTTACACCAGGTACTGTACACATTTTAAATCCAACCTCTGTTTATTTAACAGCAGCTGAACTGCATGGAACTTTGGGATATTTCCAAATTTGGGGGTTTGGAGTAAGAAATATTACAAATGTGATGGTGCTATAAGCTTTTCTTCTGATCCCCTATGAATTTTGCCAACTTTGTATTTTTGCCAACCCTGTAATAATGTGCATAATAGGGACTGAGAGCCCTTTGACATGTTGTTTTGTTTTATAAAAAATATTTTAGCATAATTCAATTTTAATGAATAAAGTGATATTTTTTGCCATAATAATCTGGTGTGCGTATTCACTGGAAAAGATCAATATAGCCTTTGGGTTTATAGAGATATTTTGTAAGGTTTAGCATTATATGGTGAAGCACCTTATTTGAGGGGAACCTTTGATGTGTACTTTCTCACTAACTCTCTTAATTTCCTGGCCTTCACTGAAACCTGGATCCAGGACTCAGACACGGTTTCCCCAGCCTCTATTTCTCACGGCGGCTTACATTTCTCCCATTCCCTGAGACCAGGGAACAGACATGGTGGTGGAGTTGGCTTACTCCTGTCCCCACAATGTACTTTCCAGGTCATCCCCCCAGCTCCATCAGTCTCATTTCCTTCTTTTGAGGTCCACACTATTAGGCTCTTCCAACCCCTCTCCCTCAGAGTAGCAGTGGTATACCCCCAGGGTCACCCACCTAGTTCCTCAACCATTTCTCAGCGTGGCTGCCGCACTTCATGTCCTCAGAATTACCAACCCTTATTCTAGGACACCTCAACATCCCCATAAATAGCCCCTTCTCCCCATCTGCATCCCAACATCCTTGACCTGATCTTTGTCAGACACTGTTCAACCTCCTCCTTAGATAACTCACATCTTCCTCTCTGATCACAATATTCTCTCCTTCACGCTCACAAATCCTCACCCACCACAGCACACTCCTACCTATCACACATTCAGAAATCTACAGGCCATAAACCCTCAAACACTCACAGACTCTCTCATCTCATCACTGTCCCCAATCTCTGCCTTCTCCTGTCCCGATCCAGTGGTGAATCACTACAATGACTCTCTCAGAAGCTCCCCGGACCAATTAGCACCCGTCACCCTCAGAACATTCAAACACAGTGTGAAACAGTCCTGGCTCACATCAAAACTTGATTCTTCCAGCAATGTTCTAGGAGTGCTGAACGTCTATGGAGGAAAACTTGCACACCAGAAACCTTCATTCACTATAAATTTATGCTGAGAACTTACAACTCTGCCCTCCACCTCGACAAACAGACCTACTTCACCACCCTGATCTTCTCACTATCCAACAACCCAAAGAAACTCCTTGACACCTTTCACTCTCCCCTCAGTCCTAAAGTGCAGGCCCCTATTACTGACCTCTGTACTGATGATCTGGCTTCTTACTTCACTGAGAAAATAGCAAACATCAGTCAGGAAATCAACTCCCAACCTCAAATCACTGTTACCCCTATCTCTCCCCACATTTCCTCCGGCTCACTCTCTACATTTGACCCAGTCACAGAAGAACAAGTCTCCAGGCTCCTCTCTTCCTCTCTTCCTCTCGTCCCACCACACCGCTGACCGCATCCCCTCACACTTACTCCAGTCTCTCCGGTGGTCAGCACTCACCTAACCAAAATCTGCAATCTCTTCCTCTCTTCTGGCATCTTCCCCTCTTCCTTCAAACACTCTATCACTACTCCATTATTAAAGAAAACGTCTCTCGACCCATCGTGCACAAACAAATACAGACCAGTCTCCAATCTCCCATTCATCTCTAAACTCCTGGAGCGCCTGGTCTACTCCCACATCACCCGTAACCTACCGAGAAACTGCCCTCACCAAAGTGATCAATGACCTTCTGACAGCAAAAAGTAATGGTGACCACTCTCTGCTTATTCTTCTTGATCTCTCTGCAGCCTTTGACACTGTTGACCACCATCTACTACTCTTTAGGCTGCACTCCATCGGCATCAAGAACACAGCTCTCTCCTGGTTCTCTTCCTATCTTTCTGACCGCTCTTTCAGTGTATCATTTGCTCACTCCACTTCCTCCCCTCTTCCTCTCACTATTGGGGTCCCTCAGGGTTCAGTCCTTGGACTTCTTCTCTTCTCTATCTACACGGCCCTGATTGGACAGAGCATCAGCAGATTTGGCTTTCAGTACCATCTTTATGCTGATGACACACTACTGTACACTTAATAATAATAATAATAATTTATAGAGCACCATTGAATCCATGGTGCTGTACATGAGAAGGGGTTACATACAAATAACTTAAAAATACAATGAACAAACTAACAGTGACAGACTGGTACAAAGGGGAGAGAGGACCCTGCCCTTTCGGGCTTACATTCTACAGGGCAATGGGAAGAGGAGCAGTAGGTTCGGTCTGCTCGGGTGGTGGTGGAGCGCTGGGTCCAATGGTGGTGGAACGCCGGGTCCAGTGGTGGTGAAGCGCCAGGTCCAGTGGTGGTGAGGTGGCACCGTGGTCATTGTAGGCTGCACTGAAGAAATGAGTTTTCATGTTCCGCGTGTAGTGAACAGTCAGATGTTTTGAGGTGCAGAATTCCAGAGGATGGGGGGTGCTCGGGCGAAGTCCTGCAGGCGGCTAGATGAGGATCATACAAGTCTGGAGGATAGGAGGAGGTATTGGGAGGATCGAAGATTACGAGTTGGATGATATCGGGAGATTAGTTCAGAGATATATGGGGGGACAGATTGTGGACAACTTTGTAAGTCAATGTTAGTAGTTTGAATTGGATACGCTGGGGAATTGGGAGACAGTGGAGGGATTTGCAGAGGGAAGAAGTGGAGGAGCAGCGAGGAGAGAGGTGAATTAGTCGGGCAGCAGAGTTAAGGACATATTGGAGAGGTGCAAGAGTGTTAGCAGGGAGACCACAGAGGAGGAGGTTGTAGTAGTCGAGACGAGAGATGATGAGGGCATGCACTAGTAGTTTAGTAGATTGAGGGTTGAGGAAGGGACGGATTCTGAAAATATTTTTGAGTTGGAGGCGGCAGGAGGTGGTGAGAGCCACCCCCTGATCTTACTTCCACTCTAATAAAGAACACTAATGACTGTCTAACCATAGTTTCCAATATCATGTCCGCTCCCTATCTGAAAATCAATCTTTCTAAAATTGAACGTCTTCTGCTCCCGCCCTCCACTAACTTCGCTAAATCTGACATCTCTCTCTGTGTGCGGCACCACGATAACACCTAGGCAGCAGGCTGTCGGGGTGTTATGTTTGACTCTGATCTTTCCTTCACCCCATGTATACAATCTCTCTCCCGCTCTTGCCGTGTGCACCTGAAAAACATCTCTAGAATTTGCCCCTTTTCCACTCCCGCCTTGACTATTGTAATTCTCTTTTAATTGGCCTCCCCCGCACTAGACTCTCCCCTCTCAAGTCCTTCCTTAATGCAGCAACCAGGATCACTTATCTGGCTAACCATTACTCGACACTTTCGCTCTATGCCAGTCATTGCACTGGCTGCCCAAACACTATAAGATCCAATTCAAACTGCTTGTTCTCACCCACAAAGCTCCTCACAGTGCAGCACCTCCCTACCTCTTCACCCTGATCTCTGTCTATCACCCCACCTGTTCTCTTTGCTCTGAGAGTTATTTTAGAGTAACATATGCATTAATCCAAACCTCCCACTCCCGGATCCAAAACTTCTCCCGAGCTGCACCGATTCTCTGGACTGCTCTACCTCAAGAAAATAGGCCTATCCACAACTTACATAGTTTCAGCTTACATCTTTTTAGGGCGTCCTATCATGCTCCCTATTCAAAGTCATTTAGACATAGCCTATCCGCTCCACCAGTTTCAAATGCATAACAAATAATGGTTGGTAAGGTGATTCCCTGTAGGGTATATATAAAAAACAAACATGTGGCGCCAATCTCAGCGCGTTACCAATGTAACTCTCTGGTGCCCTTTTAATGAAGTTTTATGCACTCACCTCTTGCCATAAAACTTCAAGCATATGGTTTTTCCAAAGCCTCCTCACGCTTTGGATATTTATCCGGGTCTGCTGCTCGCCTTGAATTGATCCTGTATTGGGTCCTGCCACGGATTCCCACAGGCATAAAGGTTCAATAGGAAGTGATCCAATTCTATAGTGGCCGCGCTCCCCGTGGTAATGATTTTAAGAACTTCTTGTCCACAAAAAATTTTATTCCTCAAAACATGCGAGAATATAAATACAAAAAATTTTATTCCTCAAAACATGCGAGAATATAAATGGATACCTGAGGAAGGCGGTTGTCTCCGCCGAAACGCGTTGTATCCGTTTTTTATATTCTCGCATGTTTTGAGGAATAAAATTTTTTGTGGACAAGAAATTCTTAAAATCATTACCACGGGGAGCGCGGCCACTATAGAATTGGATCACTTCCTATTGAAATAATGGTTGGTGGCCACTTATGTTGCTCTTATCTATTCCCCATCTCCTCAAGTTGACTTATACCATCATTGTAAATAAACCCCTGTACTTTGTGTCACCCCACCTCATTGTTAGATTGTAAGCTCTTATGAGCAGGGCTGTCATTATTTTGCCTTGCTTTAATTATTGTATTATGCTTTGTATTGTATGTTGTATTGTATTTTCTGATAACTGTTTCTTATGATTGTATGAATATGAACCTCTGAAATTGTGAAGCGCTGCGGAATATGTTGACAAAGATTATTGTTGTTATTGTTATTATTATTATAGGTGTCTTTTTATACAGTGTATGTAAACTTCTGGTTTCAACTGTATATCACAACCACTGAGGACTCTCAGATTCCAATATTTTTCTATCTACTGGCTAACGCAGTACAAACAATTTTTACCTTTCCATAATGGGTGGCATTCTTTCATTAATCCACCATTAATTAGGTGCAAAAAAGGTCTGGAATTAACTCCAAGTGTTGCATTTGCTGTGAACTCACAAAACATGGTCGAAGAAGCTCTCAATGAATAGGAAACAGACTATTATGAGGCAGAAAAAAATAAGAAATACATCAGAAAGATGGCAGAAATGTGTGGAGTGACCAAAATCAACAGGTTGGTACATTCTATATAAAAAAAAGATAGCACTGGTAAGCTTGGAAATCAAAAAAGCCTGGGACTTGCACGGAAAACAACAGTGGTGGATGAATCCTTCCCATGGTAAAGAAAAACCCCTTCACAACATCCAACTAAGGCCCACGTCACACACACAGATATTTGTGCAGATATTGTTCACAGATCTCTGGTTGTAGTGAAATCATGGACACATTGCTCCATTTTGTGGCTGTGTAGAATTGGATTAACCTGTCCATGATTTCACTGCAACCAGAGATCTGTGAACAATATCTGCACAAATATCTGTGTGCGTGACGTGGGCCTAAGTGAAGAACACTTTCCAGAAAGGTGTTTCAGTATCTGAGTCCACCATAAAAAGAAGACTTCATGAGAGCAATACTAGAAAAATGAACTTATATTTAAAGCACCACTACTGTGGTACAATTAGGAAAAAAGTTATAGTGGTGCTTTTAGACAAAAATTAAGGCAGAAAGACCCACAAACAAGCATCAACTGAAGTCAGCTGCAGTAAAAGAATGGCAAAGCATCACAAAGGAGGAAACCCAGTGTTTGGTGATGTCCCTGGCTTCCCGACTTCAAGCAGTCATTGACTGTAAAGACTTCTCTACAAAGTATTAATATAAAATATGTTATGTTAAAGTAAATATTTCCAATAAACATCTGAGTTCCTGAGAAGAGGAGGCTTTGTAGAAAAATGGTTGAAATTCCTAAATTTTACACAGGATATTTATTTGAACTTTTTTAATTAAACCAGAAAGTCTACACGTCAATTGTGTCTCAGTTGTTTCATTTTAAGTAAAAATAGTGTCGTGCAGAGCCCAAATCATGAAGATTGGGAAACTGTCCAAATATTTCTAGAACTGTATCTATAAATGTACTGTAATCTCTTAGGCCATGTGCACACGTTCAGTATTTGATGAGTTTTTTACCTCAGGATTTTTAGACAAAACCAGGAGTGGAACAATCAGAGGAAACATATGATAAATACAGAAGTGGTGCAGGTGTTTCTATTGGGCCATGTGCACACGTTCAGTATTTGATGAGTTTTTTACCTCAGGATTTGTAGCCAAAACCAGGAGTGGGTGATAATACAGAAGTGGTGCAGGTGTTTCTATCACCCACTCCTGGTTTTGGCTACAAATCCTGAGGTAAAAAACTCATCAAATACTGAACGTGTGCACATGGCCCAATAGAAACACCTGCACCACTTCTGTATTTAATTATCCACTCCTGGTTTTGACTACAAATCCTGAGGTAAAAAACTCATCAAATACTGAACGTGTGCACGAGGCCTTATATGTCCATCAGGACTGCCATCTACCACTATATGGTGACTATATAATGGTAATATTGGTCTTGGTATAATTATTTTTTTAGGTTGGGGCCATTCAGATGTGTTCTGCCCCACCCTCCCCATCATGTGCTGAATTCCTAGTCTGATCACACAGCCTACACACTGCAGTTTTGGACCTGCAATGGAACATTTAACTTCATTTCAGTAACCTAATGCCTTTCCAGGATTTCACATGTCAAATTCAGGAAAAAAAGACAATCTTATCATAAGAAATCTCAATTATAACAGTTTTTGAATTTGACTCTTAGTAGTAATAGCTTATAAATGTACGGTCCAAGGGAAGAGACTCACATTTTAGTCAAAGGATGAATGATCTAAAATTATTCACCTTCCAAATTAAATCTTCCATCTCTATAAACCTATGTAGTTACATTCCAGAGATGAAACATTATTTTCTCAGTACATTCTTATATGTTATGTGAGGTAGCGACCCGGGGGAACCCGCTTGGCACGGGGAAATGACATCAGCGACTACATTGTAACGGAACATAACCAGCGGATTTATTGTTTTTCTGTCATAAACCGCTTTCATCACATAAAACATAACACTGTATTTACATTTTCATATGACATAACTTCCACATTAGTACATCACATGACATTACATTACAGGATATTCACATATGACATTACACCATGTTTACAGTCACATTAGAATTACGTTTTCCACAGAACTTCAAGGCGTCACTCACCGACCCTTGCAGACCTCAGTCTGGTTCTAAAGACAGTTATCACTGTCTATCACCCTGACAGGGATCTTTCCCCATCCTGCAGTAGGGATCCTCAACCCACTCCCAGGGAGTCTCAACCCACACTGCATGAGTAACGCTTCTCAACAGGACCCTGCTCGATATACGAGTCAGCCCCACATTACATCATACATCATACATGGCATTTTTACATAAGCCATCACATCCATCACACATGGCACTTTTACATAAGCCATCATATAGTCAATGGGACCATATCACGACTAGCCCAATCAGTCCCAAAGTCGGCTCCACTTATGACCACCTGGCCCCTGAGCCGTCCTCGGTTTTTATCACACATACGACCGCCTGGCCCTTGAGCCGTATTCGGTCCTGGACACTTGCTAGCATACACGTCTCACGTGCCACCGACATGGAGATGGCAGGCTCCCTACACTTCCCCCAGCGGGGACGGATCACTTCAAGTACGTCCTCACATGGCAGTGGTCTGGACTGCTCTGATTCCCATCGTCCTCTCCTCACTCAGACACCTGGCAGGTTCTTATCCAGGCTGCCTCACCTACAGCTGCAACACAGTAAGTCAATCAGCACATCTCACACACACACAGACCTGAGATGTGATTAACCCCCTGTGCACCATTCAGGTTTAGCCCAGCAAAGCACTCATACACAGGTTCAGACACAGCCGCTCATTAGGCTCATGAATGAACCCATTGTATACCGGATCCCATGTTTAACACCACACACACACACACACACACACGATAACATAGGCTGATCTGAACAGGATCCTATGCTGTTAACCCGTGTGATGCACCCGGCCATGGGTCACATCACCACAGTTGTTTAGAAATACCTACTGACCTTTAGAAGGTTGTCCAGATACTGAATCTTCTCAGGAATAAATTCTGACAGAAAGCTTTGTACCTGGAGATAGATTCTCAAAATCAAAGAATATACACAATAATCACTGATATTAATAAAAATTTGAAATCTTAGTTGGGTCATTTTAACGGGGTGTACCGGTGGGGGTAAATATTTATTAAGGGCCTTAGAGGGGTATGAAAATTAAAGAAGCCATGATGTTCACCTTACTTATTTCCCACTGTACCTTTTTCTACACTTTAAGTGCCCCCTCTAGTCTCCCATTCCTGGTCCAATATAAACACATAGGAAATGTCCAAGAATTTAACTTCTCGGTGAGGATTTACCACAGTCATTACCATTTCCTGTATATTTAAGGGGTTATTTTCAATTAAATTTCTCCCCTGGCTGCTGTTTGAAATATAAAAAACAAACTGTGCTATACTCACCTTCCCCGTGTTGATTCATCAGCAAGTCTCTGCCAATGCTCTTGCTGTTTATCATTGGCTGCAGCGCTTATGTCATGTTGACAGTGTGGGAGCCAATCAGTGCACTCAGCCAAGGAGCTCACTAATTCGCTGTGGCTCTGTAAATATGACATCTGCATCACATCCAAGGCTAAACACTGGCACCAGCAGCGTGCACTTGCTGGTAGACCCTGGAAATGTGATTACTATGTGATTTGTTTGTATTTAGAGCACGTAACGGGAGACATTTAATTGAGAGGGAACAACACCTTTAAAAGGGTTGTTAACTACTAGAACAACTCCTTCTGATTCCACTTTTCTTCCCTAGATAGATACAATAAAAGAGCCGGTACTCAACTCCTGTGCTGGCGCCGTTCCATTGGTGCCGGTAATCAGGGTTCTGGTGGTCACGTGAGGTGACTTCACACATGCCCTGTGACCAATCACCGATAGCATCTGTGGTACCCCACCTGTCTGGACGCCACAGGAGGTACTGCACTCAAGCCAGGGTGTGGTGTTCCTGTGGTTGGAAGACGGGGATAGTAGCTGTGGGATCCTCACCCAAACACACAAATCCTTAGACCCTAGTCAGGGACGTGGGTGGACCTGCTGTAGGGAAGACCCAGTCCAAGGGAGGAGAATAGGCTAGAGAAGTGTGGGTGGGAGGTAGAAGGAAGAGAGTTTTCAGTTTGGTGTAGAGCAGAGAACAGCTAGAATGTAGAGCACAAAGAAGAGCAGTTGGAGAGAAGAGAGTGAGAAGTCCAGTGAGGAGGAGAAGGAGAGACAGGAAAGCAGTGTGAAACTGAGAAGCAGGGGAACTTAAGCAGAAAAAGGCTCGTCCCAGGTAGGGAATGGAAGGAACCCTAGGGGCACCGGCGGAGCGTGAGCGGCCCGAGTGCCCAAATCTGGGACTGGCGATACCAGATGGAGGGGTTTGATCTAGACACATGAACCGGACCTGAATGCGGTGCGGGAGTCCAGCACCCGAACCGCTGAATCGGAGACCACGAGCTTCATAGCAGCTGTGGCTCACACCTGGCGCATCCCCAGAGAGGGCAGCCGGACAAGGGTCAGGGAACAGGTACCGATTGCCCGCCAAGACTCATGGCTGCTGGATCGGGGCTCTGCGCACAGAGGCTCTGAAAGGAGATGCAGGCAGGCAGAAGCGCTGAGGAACAGGATCAGTGAAAGGCAGAGAGAGGCACACCATCGAGGATCTCATACTTTTTTTTTTTTAATCAGATATATTTTTTATTAAATAAATGACCTGTCATACAGAAAAAGGAACAGAATATACATTTTGTTATTACAACAACGAAACCCCTTTCCCGCACCCCTCCCTCCTCCCTTTCCCACCCAGACAGCAAGCACCAGTAACAAACCATATCATCAAATTTTTTATATATCGCAATATGTTACTCATCTCTCCATTACCCACGCCCCCTTCACAACCCTGCTTAGCGCATGGTGTATCCTCCCCTCCTCACGTGCCATATTCTAGCCATGGTGACCAAATTTTGGTGTACATATTTTCCCTCCCGCGTCTACGGTATATATCCCTTTCCAACTTGGAGACATAATTCGCCTGTAACAGAAACTCTCTCCTGGACGGAGGTTCCTCCCTGATCCAGTATCTGGCTATAAGTTTCCTTGCTATAAATAGCAGTCTGGCAATGGCTATTTTGGAGTTGGTGTCCACACGTAACCCAGTAGGAACACCACTGGCTCTCTTGGTATAACACATTTGTATGCCCCCTCTAGCCTAGTAATTATCAGTAACCAATATGTTGACAGTCTCGGGCACGTCCACATCATGTGATATATCCCTGCCTCCTCCGTTTTACATCTAGGACACTCCGAAGTGGGCCTCAAATTCACCCCAAACAAAAAGGCCGGAGACCGGTAAACTCTATATATCAGATATAACTGAGACAGTCTACCCGGTTCATTAAGGGACAAATTTGGTACCCACTCCAGAATGGATGTCCATGTGTCCTCATCAATGGCTCCCACCTCCACCTCCCATCGCATTTTCGCCTATGTCGGGTATTGAAGCAGATAGGTGTGCAGTAGGTCCCCATACACAGTGGAAATCACCCCTCTCATAGGTCCGTCACCGCACACGTAGTCTAACACTATGTCATGTTGTATGGAAATCTCCCTAACCTTCCGTTGTGTCTGGTAAGCATGCTTCATCTGTAGGTATTGGTATGCCCCCGACTCCCTTAAACCAAATTCCTCCCTCGGTTGTGGAAATGACTTTAACCCGTGCCCATCTATTACCTGGTACACATACCCAATGCCCCTATTTTGCCACTCGTGTAGACATCCCATCTCCAGTATCTCCTGCAAGTTATGATTATTCCATAGTGGAGAATATTTGCCTTTTTGCCATCTCATCCTTCTTCTCTGCTCGCTTCCTTAAACTCAACATGGACAAAACTGAATTCATAGTCTTCCCCCCAAGAAATTCCACCCCACCTCCCAACCTATCCATCTGCATCAACGACTGCACCCTCTCCTCAGTCCCCCAAGCCAAGTGCCTCGGGTAATCCTTGATTCCTCCCTATCCTTCAAGCCCCACATTGAGGCCCTCACCACATCCCTCCGGCTCCAGCTCAAGAACATCTCACGGATCCGCTCGTTCCTCACCCACAACACCGCTAAAACAGTCATCCATGCTCTTATCATCTCCCGCCTTGACTACTGCAACCTCCTTCTCAATGGCCTCCCTGCTAACTCCCTCACACCTCTCCAGTCTATCCTCAACTCCGCTGCCCGACTCAACTACCTGTCCTCCCGCTACTCCCCTGTCTCCCCCCTCTGCCAAGCCCTTCACTGGCTCCCCGTCTCCAAGAGATCCCAATTCAAAATACTAACCATGGCGTACAAAGCCATACACAACCTGGCCCCACCATACATCTCCGACCTGGTCTCCCGATATCTACCCTCACGCAACCTCCGCTCCTCCCAAGAACTCCTCCTCTGCTCCCCCCTCATCACCTCTTCGCACAACCGAATCCAGGACTTCTCCCGGGCATCTGCCTTACTCTGGAACTCCCTGCCCGAACACGTCAGACACTCTCCTACCCTGAGTAGCTTCAAGTGTCACCTGAAGACTCACTTGTTCCGTCAAGCCTACAACCTGCCATGAGACCCAGGCGACCGCCCCATACCTGACATTCCCCCATCATACTGTATCCTAACCCACCCCTCTTAGACTGTGAGCCCTCGTGGACAGGGTCCCTGCCCCTTCTGTACCTGTACGTCCTGATCGCCTAGATTTAGTGTACTTGTTCTTGTCTCCCTCATCCTCATGTAAAGCGCCATGGAACCTAATGGCGCTATATAAATAAATAATAATAATATTTGGTGAACTGTGTTACTCCTCTCGCCTGTTTCAGTTTCTCCCATACTTTATGTAATAAGAGCAGGGTAGGGCATGATTTCCCAGCTAAACTCATAGAGCCGTCCTCCAAGCAATGCACCAGCGGGCATTTCTCCTTCACTTTTTCCAATATCCTCTGAACTACTGGGCTCCCTGCACGCTGCACCCATCCCCTCACATGCTGGCCCTGGGCTGCCAAAAAATAAAGATAGGGATTCGGCAGTGCAAGACACCCCTCATCTTTAGGCCGTTGCAAAATCTCCAACCGCAGACGTGCCTGTTTTTTTCCCCATATTAGGCGCCTAAAGGTGGAGTTAATCTGCTTGAATCTCTTCTGTGGGACCCAGATGGGAGCATTATGTAATACATATAGCAACTTAGGCATCAGAATCATTTTAATTAAATTTATACGACCTACCACAGAAAGGCATAGTTTGCTCCATGCTCCCACCTTCGCCCTGAGAAGGTCCAAAACAGGGGATAAATTAACAGTGAGGTAATCCGTAACCGGGGTTGAGATCCATATGCCCAAATATTTAAATTTGTCCACAATACGTAGTCCCCCCACTTCCATATCACTAGGCATCTCATCGTCTAAGGCAAACAGAGTAGACTTGGTCCAATTAATACGCAGACCAGACACATCCCCAAATCTCTCAAAGAGCCTCATGGCACAACTCAGGGACTCCCACGGATCCTCCAAAAACAGCAGTATGTCGTCTGCATACAGTGCTACCTTCTCCTCCAGTTGCCCGTACCTGAACCCCACTACCTCCTGTGTGTCTCGTATCGTAGCCGCCAATGGTTCCACCGCCAGGGCAAACAGGAGAGGGGACAAAGGACACCCCTGCCTCGTACCCCTGCGGAGATCAATGCGTTGCGACAATACCCCATTCACTCGAACCCTGGCCACCGGGTGAGAGTACAGCAACCGCACCCACGAGAGAAATTGTGGGCCAATGCCCATCTTTTCCATGACTGCCCATAGGTATCCCCACTCCACACTATCAAATGCCTTATGGGCGTCCAAGGATGCTATCACTCTCTGGCAGGCATTGCTAACCGGCAGCTGCATATTTAAATATAATCTCCGTATGTTTATTGCCGTCGACCTGCTAGGCATAAAGCCTGATTGGTCCGGATGGATCAATTTATTAATAACCCCATTCAGCCGGTTAGACAGCACCTTTGCCAGAAGTTTGACATCCAATGTCAAAAGTGAAATCGGCCTATAGGATTCTGGGCGTCTCAAGTCTGTATCCTCTTTTGGTAACACTATGATAATTGCTTCTCTCATGGATGTGGGCAACACCCCCCCTCCCTTGATCTTTCCAATACTTCTCTAAGTTTGGGCACCAGCACCTCCTCCATTTGTTTGTATATTTCTATCGGAAGACCATCTGCCCCTGGAGCCCTATCGTTGACCATAGATGCCAGCGTTACGCTCAACTCCTCATCAGTCAATGGTCCCTCCAATCCCTCTCTATCCATCTCCGACAATTTAGGCAGCTTAACACCCTCCAAATACGATACCACACCCTCGCCGGTAGCGCCCGACCCAGAGGAGTATAAATCTCTATAGAAGTCCGTGAAGACAGAGCCTATCTCCACGCAATCCATAGTCAAGTCACCACCCTTCGTCTGAATTGAGTATATAAATGCAGTCCTCCTCTGGGCCGCAGCCACCACCGACAACATGTGACCCACCTTTTCCCCCTCCTCGTAAAAAGTGGACCTCTGAAATTTCCACCTCTTCTGTGCTTTTTCCAGGAGAATCTGATTTACCCTCTCTTGCGCTTCCTGCAGCCTAAGTCCAGCTTCCGGTGTACCAACCCTGATCACCTCTTCCTCAGCATCTCTCATTTTCTCTACCACTTCCTGCTCTCTACGTCTCAAGTCTGTTTTACGACGACTAATTTCTCTAGTGAGAAGTCCCCTCAAATATGCCTTCCCAGTGTCCCATATTATCTGTGGCTCCACACTTCCCTCATTTAGATCAAATTTCAGCAACTTCGGTGGCCAACTTGTCCAGGTCCATGGAGCGCAGCCATGCTGGATGGCAGGGCTGTGGAGTCGGTAAGACACAGTTGCAACTCCGACTCCGACTCCTGGATTTTATCAGGTTCCGACTCCGACTCCGACTCCTTCATAAATGGCCACTTCGTAACAATAAATTTACTGTTGTAAAATATTAACATGGAGCTTATTCAGTTTCTCACCATCATATAAATAATCAGACCACTTAGAGCAAACACTATATTTATTAGATACAATTAGAATATACCAAATAACTTTTATAAACTTTTCAAAACTGTAAGTAAATTTCAATAAACCCTGTTATTCTGTTAATAAGAAATCTATACATTTGTCCTCAGAAAAAGTATAGCCTCTGTCAGATCCTCCTTCATGGATGCCCTCAAGTCTGATCTAATTATTTTGAGAGCAGAGAACAACCTCTCTACACTAACTTGGGTTGGTGGCAAAGCAGTAACCACTCGGGCAACATCTCTGACAATGTCAGGATACAGGGGAATCGCTTGTTGCACTGTTATTTTTGATGAACGATCAAATTTCTCAATCTCTTTTAGTGCACATGAAAAATTCTGCTGAAATGTACTGGCTGTGTTCTTTGATGGGGATGACTCTTCCATGCGGGAACGCTTTGCACGGTCCTTCTGATCCAAATATTTTTCGATATTAAATTCTTCATCAGTTGATGATGAGGGTGAAGATGTGGCAGGACAATCAAATTCTTCTTGTTCCTCCTGACTGTTTTGCAATCCTTTCATCCTTACTGCTATTTCAAACAGAGCTTCTTTTCCTTTACTCAGCTGTTGATCATCTAGAAGAATCCGATGCATTGGGTCTACATAAACAGCTGCCAAAAGAATGTTATTTTGTAATAGTAGCTCCTCTCTCCGTTTCATTGATGTAGCAATGCCACTTGCAATTAACCCTCCTCTTTGGGACAGGCGAAGCATCAGGTTCCTCCACTCCTTTAAGAAAATACCTGGAGTTAAGTCCTCTGCTTGTAATTTTTTAGTCACTGTAAATGGGTGCTCTAGCAATTTTTCCAGCTCAGTCACCTGATTCCACTGACTTTCATTTAGCGTCAGTTGAGGGTTAGCCATGTCTACAAGAAAGGTTTTCAGTTCAACCAAGCGCTGAATCATTAAGTAAGTACTGCCCCATCGTGTGGCTTGATCAATAATTGCCCCTTTTCCAGCACGTCTCTTCAAAATTGAGTCAACTTTAGGGGTTCTGGCAACAGTAGCCAATTTTCTCACCTTGCCAATCAGTGCAGCAGCATGTCCTTCTTGCAGACTGTCTCTTATAGCCAGCTGTAGCGTATGCACAACACAGCGCATGTGATGAATGAAAGATCGCGTTGACACAGTTTCAACAAGATCATCTAAACTATCATGTAGCAGTTCATCTGAAGCAACTTCAGTTTGCTCCTCAGTTATACTGTGTTCCTCTATTTCAAACATTTCTGTGTCCGTGGACCCAGAATGTTCTTCTAGCTGCTGGTCACCATCATTACTCTCATTCATTAGCTTAATAGTACTTATCATATTTGAAGCATTGTCAGTTACGACAGAAAGAACTTGCTCTTTTTTAAGTTCATAGTCTTGCAGAACCTTTTCCACCAAGGCCTGGAGAAACTCACTGGTGTGATGAGCTTTGGTGTCTTTTACTGCCAATGTTTTGGTAATTATTTCATTTTTGTCACAAACAAACCGGACATTGATGGCAAAATAGTTCACTCTGTGACGTGTGCAGGCATCCATTTTAAGAAACACAAAGCGTCCCTTGAGAGTTTTTTTAAGTTCTTTCTTTTGTTTAAAAGCTTCTTCGATTACTAATTTTCTAATACTCTCTCTCTCCAGAGAAACACCAAGCTTGCAGGCCATTTCTCCATTCAAACACATAAAAGCTGGTCGTGAAAATAATGAAATAGGCACACTATCCTTTACAACAAGCTCTATGATCTGTTTTTTAAATGTATCTACTGTCATTGTCACAGTAACTTTGTCACTGACAAAATATCTTGCAACTGATGGCTGCAAAGTTCTCTGCTCCTTTGCTTGACCGGAAGAGCTGGGCACTGGTTCTTTGGTTTGGATGCAGTCTTTCTCATCCACTGCTTTCAGTACTTCTGGATGGAAGCGCTGTAAATGTCTCTTTAGATTAGAAGCTCTGGTAGGAGCATTTTTATCTTTGCCTGAAAATGCACTTATCTTCGCTTCACAGCTTTTGTTTTCGTCTGGATCATTTGTCATACACTGACAGACATAATGTTTTCTATCTTGAGTGATGGTGAAATGTTCAAATACAGCTGATTTAATGTGATGCTTCTTTGACATTCTCAGTTTTTTAATTCTGCATTCACAATCCAAATGACAATTGTTTTTCCTAAAAACAATTGTACAAAATTATTGCCAGGTCGTACAACTGATATACTGGTCAGTAATAGTGTTATTATTCCTCATGTACTCACAGTTAACTGATGCAAAGTTTGTGGATAATACTTCTTACAGTCTTCCTCTTCTTCTGAGTAGCAGGCAGCTGTGAGATGCTTGGAAGATGCACACCGGCTAGTATGATCTAGTCTAGACGAGGAGGAGCCAAGTTACTACTAAGAATTTGCAACACATTTTCACTTTCAGTTTCATACATTGTAAGTAGGGGGGTTGGGGCAGCATGAAGTTAACCAAGTATAAGAATAGATAAGGGCAGTGGAGAACAGTGACACACAAGAAGTAAGAAATGTCTCTATCTCCAGCAGAACTGCTTATCACTGTTGTTCATAGTTTGATAGAACATAAATATTTGAGTAACATTTATAAAATTAATATGAAAGTTCAATTATTAAATATTAATACATTTTTTTAAAGCTGGAGTCGGAGTCGGTACATTTCTACCGACTCCGACTCCGACTCCGGCCAAAACTAGCTCCGACTCCACGACTCCGACTCCACAGCCCTGCTGGATGGAGTCTCCATCCTCCATACCTCCCCATCCCGGACTCCGCCTGCTGAACACATACACAGATGGGTTTATGGTCTGATATTATGCTTGTCAGGTACTCCACCTTTGTTACCAACACCTCCATTTGTTCATTTCCCAGTGCCATATCTATGTTGTGAGTTGACGAATAGCACGAGAAACACCGTATTCCCTCGTTTCTTACTCTCCACAGGTCCCTCAGTCCCAGCTCCCGAATATAAGTGCCAAAAGGCGTTATATGACCCTGCGTCCTGTCTGGATTAGTCTTGTGTTTGTCCCAAAAGTCATCTTGGACATTATTAAAGTCTCCAATTAATAGATGGGGAATATTCCCAAATCGCCCCATCCACTCCATCACCTCTCTAATCTTTTTACTTGAGTATGGAGGTGGTATATACATGGCTACAATAGCTATAAGTACCCCCCACAACCTACACACCAAAATGACATATTGCCCCTCCGTGTCTATGTGATTGTCCACGTGTTCGAACTTCGTAGTCGTAGGGATCAGTACAGACACCCCTCTAGAGTATGTGGAGTATGTGGCATGGTACGCGTCAGCTATCCATCTTTTTTGTAAAACTATTTGTGTATCTCTAACCAGGTGTGTCTCCATTAAGCAAATCACTGCCGGTTTCTGGTCTCTTATATGTTGTAAAATGGCTGTCCGTCTGGGCACGTCAGATAGGCCTCTTACGTTCCAACCTAGTACTCTAATAGATTCTCCCATATTCTCTGACATGGTTAGGTATGTGCGATATATCCCATGTCACTTGCTGTCTGTCCCTCCCCCATCTCCCTAGGATAGTCTGCCCCCCCTTCCCCCCTTCCCTTCCCACCTGACTCCTCCCCTCCCTTCCCATAACGTCTCGTCTCTCACCGAGAGTGGGTCTCCAATACCTAGCGCCTAGTCGGCTTGGTACCTCGTAACTTATGACCGCAATCCTCTTTCCTCCTCCCGCCTTAAAGAAAACATTTATACAGCTTGAAATATACGGAATACAAACAATGCAAAATTACAGTAGAATACAAATTGCATACCCCCACACCATCCAGACACCCCCTCAAACTTAAAATGTTTCAGAGCCCACCTGGACTCATCATTAGTCCCCCCACCCCACCGTAGAATTTAGCAGAAATGGAGAACCAAAAATAGGGCAATCAAACCATCTTTTACGTTAATTACCATAAACAGAAACACATGGGTATAAAACCCAGCTAGTTCATTTTACCAGAACATCCCAACCAGTCCCCCTGGAACACCCGGGAACATTACTACTCGACTCTAATCCCAACGGCTTCCTCTGCTCAACCGTCCTTAGCTTTAAGTTTTTTAGCATTAACATCCAGCCAGTGGGTAGCCTCTTCCTGCGTCGTGAAAAATTGAACTTTATCCAACGCAAACACTCTCAGCCTCGCAGGGAAAAACATTGAGTACTGTACTCCCATGTCCCGCATGCGTCTCTTAACCCCCTTGAATTGCATCCTTTGTTTCTGCACCGTGGGGAATAATCTGGGTATATGGCAATTTGCTGCCCGTCAATTGTCAAATCCTCTGCATCTCTCACTTTCCTCAGGATAATGTCCCAGTCTCTGTAGTTGAAAATCCTGGCTAGCACAGTGCGGGGTTCCGCCCCTGGTGGTCTTTGCTGTGTTGGCACCCTATGGGCTCTCTCTACCGCAAATACTTTAGTCAGGAAATGTTACCCAATCTTTCCTTTTAGCCAGGCTTCTATAAAAGCAGTTGGGTCTCTCTCCTCTGCTTTTTCCGGTATGCCCACTATACGGATGTTATTCCTTCGTGACCGATTCTCCAAGTCATCGTTTTTTGCCAACACCTCTGCTAGCTGCTCATTGTGCCTTTTCTCAGCTTTTTGCATGGTTGCGATAATATCCTCTGCTGTTCCCACTCTCACCTCCACTTCAGACATGCGTTTATCAGCCTTGTTAAGGGTTATATTTATGTTGGTGATCTCCCCCTGCAATTTTTGAACCTTCTCAGCCACAGTGGTTAGTGTCTTTTTGCAGGAGGATACCAGGCAGAATACATCCCTCAGTGTGGGCTCCCCATCCACCTCAGTTTCTCCTGTGCCTCCAGCAGCTTCCTCCATGTCTGGGTCTGCCTGATCCTGTATTCCAGCATCTCCCTCTGAGTGGGAATCCTCCTCCTCCACCACCGGGCCACTGGCACCCTCTCCTCCTGCACCCACCTTTGCCACCTCAGATTTCCTGGAGAACCGCTCCAGCTAAGCAGCAGCCGCCATTCTGTGTCTGCAGGCGGCATTCTCCTTCTCTGCTGCCTCCCGTGCTGCGGCGCCATCTTGGGAGCCTCCTACTCCAGCAGCCCCCACATCCTGCTGCCTCCGTCTGGTCATCGCTGCTGTGTGCGGGCCCCAAATCACCGGCGGTCGGCTCCAGGCGGTCTCACCTACTCCACTAGGCAGTGTGGGGTCTCAGATGGCGGGGTATGCGGCGGTACAGTAGATCGGTCGGCGGGAAGACACCACACTGCGTCCGCTCACATTACCCGCTAAGCAACGCCCCCGAGGATCTCATACTTGCTGCCCCGGTTCCCCCCAAGGACCACACAGGCTGGAGCTTTTCTGAGAGACGGTGTAACATCTTATGACTTGCTGAGAAGTACTGTGAGTAAACCTGGGTACAGAATTCAAGAACTGTGTGAGACTGTGTTATTCCTGCGGCAACTGAGCAAGGTAACGAGACCTAAAGCAAGGTAACTGCAGCAACTGAGCAAGGTAATGAGGCCTAAAGTTAACCCCTGCCTACCAGAGACTATCAATTACCCAACCTTCAGACCAAATGAGTTAATCAATAGGAAGTGACACTGCAGCTGTCGCACATTTCCTGTTGATTACTCATTTGCTGCAAAGGTGTGATGAGAGAAGTCAGCCAGAGAAGTTGGCTCGTGTCACTTGAGCCCTAGAACCGCGATTACTAACACTGATGGAACGGCGCTAGCACAGGAGGTGAGTACAGTCTCTTTTATTTTATCTGGCAGAATCATGTGAAATCAGAAGGGATTGTATTAGTAGTGGATAAACCCTATCAGGCAGAACCAGGAAGTAGAGACTCTAACAACATTGGAATGTGATCAGTTGGGGGGGATGATGATTGAGTTGAGCATTGCTTGTTTTTTTTTTCCCTTAAATTATTTTTGTTATTTTTATAAAAATTCCAGCTAGATGTCTTTAAAATGCCATTTGCCAATCATTTCTCACAAATGTAATATTAGCAATACTACAAAATACAATAAGGCTGATCAATCATTGTGACTTCTATACAGTTTATCTATGAATTTAATCTCTCCCATTTTTCATTCAGTCTTTTTCATCCATTCGAGGATGATTGCAACATCTATTTTAATTGAGGATGTAATAAAAATGTTTCATATGTTATTGCTAACTTTTTTTTTTTGTTACCTGATTATTAATATTTGTGCAGAATCCATCGACCTGGAAGAAAGCAAATAACAATCATAATTATGCTTTATATAACTCCGATTTATGTACTCAATTTTATTGGTCAGATGTAGTTATTATTTATTTATATAGCGCCATTAGATTCCATAGCGCTTTACATATGGAAAGGGCAGACAAGGACAAATACAATATATATAAACAATTAAGTTTTACAGATACAAAAGGGGAGAAAACCCTGTCCGCGAGGGCTCACAGTTGTACAGTATATCATTATATACATTTCAAAGGGGTTGCACAGAGGCATAAAATGTTGGTTGGATGATTTGCAAATATATACAGTACATATTAATCAAACCTACTCATTTACTTTTATTATGAAATCTGCAGCAATGCCCAATTACAGAGCTTTTTATCTGATCGTGATATCTACAGTCCCGTGTTTGTTACGACATAGGCAGAGAGCTGCTCCCCACCCATTCCCATATGCGCGTGCACGTGACCAGTGATATGATGATAAAGAGACTGGCTGTCTGGCCTAATTTATTAAATTAGTTACCTGTCTTCATTATTCCTGCTTCAGCCATAATAGAGAAGGGGGTTGGCGTAGCTCAGTGACTAAGCCAGAGAGCCAGCCCCCTTACATATATATTATATCACAAAAGTGAGTACATCCCATCACATTTTTGTAAATATGTGATTACATCTTTTCATAGGTCAACACTGAAGATATGACCCTCTGATACAATGTAAACTAGTCGGTGTACAGCTTATATAAGTGTAAATTTGGTGTGTCCTCTAAATCAGTGGTCCCCAACCTTTTTTGCACCAGGGACCAGCTTCATGCAAAACCATTTTTCTGTGGCCCGGCGGGGGGTGAAGCTTTGGTCATATGGGGTGGGCCTATGGAGAAGGGGCGGAGTTTAGTACCCTGTTTCCCCGACAGATGCGTTACGTCCTATTTTCAGGGGAAGCTTTTTTTTCCATCCCCTTGCAACCCCCAACATGGTATCCCCATCATTCCCTTGCAGCCCCCATTATCCCCTCGCAGTGCACAATATCCCCATCATCCACTTGCAGCCCATAATAGCCACATCATCCCCTTGCAGCCCTCAATACCATATCCCCCATCATAATCCCCTTGCAGCCCCCATCATAATCCCCTTGCAGCCACCATCCTCCTCTTGCAGCCACCATCCTCCTCCTCTTGCAGACACCATCCTCCTCCACTTGCAGCCACAATCATCCTCCTCCTCCTCTTGCAGCCACCATCCTCCTCCTCTTGCAGCCACCATCCTCCTCTTGCAACCCCCACCATCCTCCTCTTCCGGCCCCCACCATCCTCCTCTTCCAGCCTCCATCCTCCTCTTGCATCCCCCACTATCCTCCTCTTGCAGCCCCCATCCTCCTGTTCCAGCAACCATCCTCCACTTCCAGCCCCCATCCTCCTCTTGCAGCCCCCATCCTCCTCTTGCAGCCCCATCCTCTTCTTGCAGCTCCCATCCTCCTCTTCCAGCCCCAACCTCGTCTTCCAGCCCCCACTATTCTCATCTTGCAGCCCCCATCCTCCACTTGCAGCCCCCATCCTCTCTATGACGCACACACACACACACACATCGTTCGGTCACCAGTCCGCCGCTGCATCTGCAGGAGTCCGAGTCAAAACCGATAGGGCAGTTAAGGTACAAAATCGTCAGGCTGTAGCAGAGTCGAAAATTCAGACAAAGGTCAGAGTCAAAACCAAACACACACTATATCACTGGGGAACCAAGACTATATCTGGCAGCCTGCAAGACAGGCTCCAAGGTATTTGAAGGGCACGGTTACCTCCCATAGGCTGGAGCTCACAGCCTGATCTCATCCGGACCGCCCCTAGAACCAGGCCAGACGGTGATGCATGACTGGCACCAACCACCCCACTTCTGACAGAAGAACAAAGGCTGCGCCTATCAGACATCTCTGCAGGACCCGCTCTTCTGCAACCAACATCACCCACAGGAGACACACGGCGGCGTTCAGCGACAGAGGCAGATGTCAAAGGAGCAGGTCCATATGAGGACATGGCCCTCCTATCACCAGCACCATCAGCCGAAGGAATCCAGCGCCTCCCAGTGGCTGAGGCAGGAACACCAGCCACCGAGTACAATGGTGACATGACAACTGCGCAGTGCAAACTTCCTGATGCGGAAATGCAGAGGGCAGGCGGTCACCGCAGCATTGCCTTCACATAGCTGCAGCGTTGGGGACCAGGGCCCCAGTCATAGCTGCAGCTATGTGAAAATATATGGGAGGAAAATGACATACTGCATACATAAGTATTCATCCACAGAATCTAGAATTACGTTTTTTTTTCTGACCATGTGTAAGCACGTGTATCTTGCATGTAAAAATTGACATTGGTTCTAGTATGACATTCTGACATATGCTGCCTTTATTCTGGAAAATGTGCATGAGAGTGAATGGATGTATGCGGCTACTGCTTTGTGATATGCTATTAGGTACTTCTTAATATAATTTTTTTTTAACAATTATGGTAATAACTACCGTATATACTCGTGTATAAGCCGACCCGTGTATAAGCCGACCCCCCTACTTTTGCCCCCAAAATCTGGCAAAAACTATTGACTCGTGTATAAGCCGAGGGTGGACCCCAGCACAGGTATACAGCCCCCCAGCAGTGTGGTATACAGGCCCCCCCGATGGTATACAGGCCTCCCCAGTGGTAGTATACAGCCCCAGCAGTGTGGTATACAGCAGCCTCCCCAGTGGTATATACAGGCCCCAGCAGTGTTACAGCAGCCTTCCCAGGGTATATACAGCAGCAGCCCCAGGGTATATACAGCAGCAGCCCCATGGTATATACAGCAGCAGCCCCAGGGTATATACAGCAGCAGCCCCATGGTATATACAGCAGCAGCCCCAGGGTATATACAGCAGCAGCCCCAGGGTATATACAGCAGCAGCCCCAGGGTATATACAGCAGCAGCCCCAGGGTATATACAGCAGCAGCCCCATGGTATATACAGCAGCAGCCCCAGGGTATATACAGCAGCAGCCCCATGGTATATACAGCAGCAGCCCCAGGGTATATACAGCAGCAGTCCCATGGTATATACAGCAGCAGCCCCAGGGTATATACAGCAGCAGCCCCATGGTATATACAGCAGCAGCCCCATGGTATATACAGCAGCAGCCCCATGGTATATACAGCAGCAGCCCGAGGTATACAGGCCCCCCCATGCTCCGTAAACCTGTAAAGGAAGATGATTATACTTATCACTGTCCCGCTGCCGTCCCCGCTCTGCATCGCGCTCCTTCATCTGCATCGCGCTCCTCCATCTTCATTCACCGGCTTCCGACTTCCTGTGTTCTGCGCCGACATTGTCGGCGCCGACAGGAAGCCGGAAGATGGAGGAGCGCGATGCAGATGGAGGAGCGCGATGCAGAGCGGGGACGGCAGCGGGACAGTGATAAGTATAATCATCTTCCGTTACAGGTTTACGGAGCATGGGGGGGGGCTGTATACTGATGGGGGGCCTGTATACCTCTGGGGGGGGGGGGCGCCCGTGTAGTGACTCGCGTATAAGCCGAGGGGGTAACTTTTCAGCCCAATTTTTGGGCTGAAAAACTCGGCTTATACGCGAGTATATACGGTAAATGTTCTCAGTTCATTTGTCTTAAACCTATCCACGTTTCCTGTACATGAACATGGGAAACAAAGTCTATAAATGTTATTTAGGCTTATGACAAAGAAATTACCTAGCATTACTGAGGTTGAAGAAATATGTAGATCATTTCCAGAAATATAGCAAAGTTGGCGCTTAAAGTGGCCTTATGTTACAAATTTGGAGAGCCATGAAGGCCATAAAGGCCAAATTAGACAATTTTTTTGCTAAACATCACTGTCTTCTGTGACACAAATTACCTTGACAGACGCTGATATTTGTTAAAAACATCTGACATGTTAGATTATTTTCTGTAGTTGTCAGGAGCTGTATTCAAAAAGGTAGTTATGTCGAAAAACATATCTGGATCCTATAAGCAAAAGCCATACTAAGCCACAGATCAAGGCAAACATAATTTAGTCATATTGCCTTAAAATTTGTCTTAAATTATGGCATTGTCATTCAAGATGCCAGCTTTACAGCCCAACCATGAATGATAAGTCACTCAGAAAACAGCCATTTTAAAAACCCTTTTTTACCCTCTGACGGTAGTCCACAGCGATGTCCCACGAAGCCTTCTCAGCTCTGCTACACTGTGGTGAGCGGAGACATTACAGTGTCCGCTCACCACGAGTAGCGCTCTCAGACTGAAAGCCAGCTTTGTGAGCGGTGACATCAGAGTTCATCTGAAGTCACAGCTGAGCCGTGCCAGCTGTGTCCATAGGTAAACTTCACTCTGATGTCACCGGTCACACAGCTGGCTTTCAGTCTGAAAGCGCTACTCGTGGTGAGCGGACACTGTAATGTCTCCGCTCACCACAGTGTAATGAGTACAAATTCAATGCAAGTCAATGGGTAACTCACTTAGATCCAAATACTGAAATAGTTCATGATTTATGATGACTTTGTCGTCAAAATACTGTCTTCACGGCAAAGATGTACAGGGCAAATTTCTAATAAGGTATCGCCATCATCTCTTTGTGGCCCCCAATATGGTATCCCCATCAACCCCATAATCCTCACAATATGGTA
>JARQOC010000003.1:572559298-572625156 GCA_033576535.1 Allobates femoralis
TAGAGCTAGGAGTTTTTAAGCTTAAAAATAAAGAATTTCAAACTCACCAGCGATGCTCCTGTTCCTCTCACTTCCGAGGCCGCTCATGACTCTCATGAATATTCACTGCACTGAGAGCTGCAGTGAACCGGGAGAGAGCGGAACAGCCAGCGCTGGAGACAGGTGAGTATACAATGACATGCTGTCCATGTGCTATTTGGATGTCACACAGACAGCACACGCATGGCCCACCATGCATGACTTACGGCCCCTCTAAAACAGCCTCTGAAATGTGCGTGTTTTGCGTGGATGTGCATCACCCTCAGGGCCGTGGGTTACTCGGGACCGGTCCCTGCTTTTCTGGTCACAGGGGTATGTCACGGTAGTGGCCGTGGACCGGTTCAGTGGCCCTGGAGGGACCGTAATAAATAGGGGAAAAATGTAAAAAGGGGTTAAAAAATAAAATTAGTTTGTTAGTGATGCCACCTGTGGTATGCGGCCAAATGTAACCGATGCTGCTTGTCTCCGCTTCGGGGGATGATGGTGTGACACAGCAAGGTGATGAGCCCTCCACAGGCAGGGCAGGTTTATCCCCAGCCTCGGTGATAATAGTCTATTGTGGGGTAGATGTGAGGTGACTCTGGGGGTGCAACTCACTTCTGACAGCTGTGCTTTTGGTTCCTCATCCATCCGTCTATAATCATGGATGCTCAATAAAATTTTCTCACACAAGTTTGAAGCTCAACCGGGTACTTTACTCACTGCTTAACTCTCGTTTTTCAGTCTCAATCCTGCAGTTAGCGGTACCAGTAGACAAACCGTAGCTGAGATGGATCGCCAATGCACCCCCTTTCACACTCCTTTCTGGTCTCTCCTCAGAACCGCTCATAACCCATGGGCTGGCAGTCGCAGACTATTTTGGGTATCCTTCCCTTGGATCCCTAGTCCTATGTGAGGCCTTTCCTTTGGTGTGACGGTCATTTGGTTCCGGGCATTAAGACCCTTCACCACACCGGTTAATCTGTGGCCAGAGCGTATAGCAGCCAACCACTTTCACAGGGCCGGTACCCTGTCCGTCGACCCAGTCCCTCAGTGTCTCCGTAAAGCCGGTGTTCCACCTTGGACTCCTTCACTACACCTGGTCAGTAGCCTCGGACCCACTCAGCCATAAGATGACACCAGCCGCCGTGTCCCGGTTTTCCTCACTTGTTGTTACTGTCTTTCTCCTCTGTCACTCCCGTCCTCTGCTCCAGCTCCAACTAAACTGACTAACTGTCACTCTCTCCCTGAGTTAACTACTGTAGCTCCTCCCCCTTCCACAGGTGTATCCTCTAAGCTTTACCCACCACTCAGCTCTCTCCCACCTCTCCCTTGCCTGGCATAAAGTCCTAGGTATAGGGATTCAGGAGCGTGTTGGGTCTTTGGTTTGGGGTACATGGTTCACCATCTCAGCCATTGTTTTATTCTGTGGCCACCAGTCCGCAGGGGTGCTGGAGATGTGAGAGAGAGGCTTAAGGTCCCTTTCACATCAGCGTTTTTTTAAATCGCGGCAGATGCGGTGAAAAGACCGCATCTGCCGCGATTAACGCATAACCGCGACACTTGCGGCACAGTTGCGGCAAGCCCCATGCAATGTCTATGTGGCTTGCGGTAAGGGTGCGGCAAGTGCGGTTTCGGCACTTGCGGCAGGTGCAGCCGCGAAAAAAAACACTGCTGACTGCGTTTTTTTTGCAGCCGCACCTGCCGCAAGTGCTGATACCGCACCTGCCGCACCCTTACCGCAAGCCCCATAGACATTGCATGGGGCTTGCCGCAACTCTGCCGCAAGTGTCGCGGTTATGCGTTAATCGCGGCAGATGCGTTTTTTTCACCGCATCTGTCGCGATTTAAAAAAAACGTTGATGTGAAAGGGGCCTAAGTCGTTGGCTTTTTACCTGTTTTAAACATTTGATGAGCAGCACCAGTGATCTCATTCTCTTGATAGATGCAATATTTAAAGCACCACTTCAGTGGGGTTTTTTTCACTGCTGGAGTGTCACTTTAAATCTAAGTCCCCTGCCCCTGTTTAATACTTACCCTCAGGGGGTTCCACCTTTAACTAATGTCAGTCCTGCAGTGCCATCTTATGCCTGTAACTTCTGACTGACTGTAGGTCACATGTTACATCACAGATGCTCAAAACATCTTTATGAGAGCCAGACTGAGGCCAGAAAAGGCTCCCATGGAGATATATAGAAAAGTGACCTCCAGCGTGCTCCAGCAACCACTGAAGCCACTGGCAGGTCACAAATCACAGGAGACCGATTGGAGTCACAGCAATAGTGGGTGAAGCTGCTGCAAAGTGAGTATCAGACGGGGCAGGGGACTTAAGGCCGGGTTACATGCAACGATATCGCTAACGATATTGTTGCAACGTCACCGGTTTTGTGACGCTGCAGCAACCGCGTAGTGATGCCGCTGCATGTGACATGTATCAGCGATCAGCTCGGTTATCATTTTTTGATCGTTGGTCTCCCGCTGGATGGCCAGCATCGGCGTGTGTGACAGCGGGAGACCAACGATCAACGACCTCCCAGCGCCGCACAGTACACGCTGGGACGCTGGTGACCAGGGTGAATTCAGTCGGTCGACAGGGTAGGGGGTACTTGGATACCAGGACAGGTTGCTACTTCAGTGGGGATCACGGCTGGTCGGGTCCCGGTCCTGTGCCCTGGACTATCAATGGCTGAGGGAAAGATTATTTGGGAAACCCACTCTAGAGTCTGGTTTCTGGTCCCTAGGTCTGCTGTTTAAAATCTCTCTTACTTGTCAGCGTCTTGAACCCAGCTTTGGACAGAGGTTGGACTACTTTGATGGGTGCTGCCGGTCAGCAGTTTAGGATACACCTGAATTACAGGTATTGTGAGGATATAGAATTTAACTCTGCATCTCATCATTATAGTTTGTGGGTATACCCAGTAGAAGAATTTGTTTCTCCCTTGGGTACCCCTTTAATGACAATTCTGCATTTTCTTGAGTTGTGGGTTGTAGTTGTTCTTGTTGTGTTTTTTTTATTTATTTATTTATTTTTACAAAATAATATATATAATATTTTTTCTTTTAGAGCTTTGTTTACTATAGGATACTAAATTTCTGCGCATCAACTTGAATATACCAATGTTAGTGTCTTCCATGGAAACATGGCTACCTGGCAGCTTAGAAGTGCTTTGGAACTTGCTTTAATTAACCAGCCTGACACTGTGACAACCAATCTACTTGACCGGATGCTAGAGGTCCCATTCAAAGATCGCTATCGTAGACTGGACCTACGGACACTGCTTCCAGGTGGTGAAGAGGTATATAAACAAGAATCTTGTATTTTCTCGCCAACTTTCATCCCATGTCAATGCTCTATAAAGCACCAACTCCACAGGCTTGTTTATTATGCAGTTGTTTTTGGTACATACTGTAGTATAAGCTTGAAGTGTCTTTCTGTGTATGAAATGGAAAGTCTTAATATTTCCAATGAATTTATGCTGTTCTTCATTCTTCAAAGTCAGCATACCTTCGCAATGTGATTACTGCTCTCAATATCCTGGAGAAATATGGAAAGAATCTCCTCTCACCTCACAGACCTAAATTCTGGAGAAGTGTCAAATTTAACAATCCAGTTTTTAAATCGACTGTTGATGCCATTAATGTAAGTAGATTTTTATTATTCATTCCAGGGCTGTGTTTGAATCTTTAGGAGGCTTTGCTCTGTGGCTTACTGTTACCCATAAGTCATAGTAAAAGCAACACTACATTTCAGTTAATATTTGTAAGACCACCATTCCCTGCAATTACTGCTGCAAATTTTGGGAGTTTGGGATCGCCCCAGATCCGTCAAAAAATCAGACTGGTTCCCGAATCCTTGGTACTGAAGAGCGACGGCTGTTAAAATCACCCGTGCTCATTCAGCACAATGGACAGAGATCCACGGCTGAAATTTCAGCACCGCGACTAGCTCCCCTGCATTCGCGGTGCTGAAATTTCAGCTCTGGGCAGCGGCAGAAATGAAGCCGGCAAAAAGCACGCCCTTGCCCTCCGGTTCTGGTCGTCTGGGGATCTCAGGTTCTGTCATATGCATCCTGCAAAACACCGGACAGAACCTAACAGTGAAAGAAACATGGTGTTAAGCCTGCCTAAGATATATCATCAGTTTTCATCATTAGGATTTGACCTCTGGAACCCTAACAGATTCTAAGAATGAAGGTAACAGCATTATTTATTTGGCGTTGTGCCTCTGTCAAACTCTTAGGGGTACAAAGTTAAAAATAAAATGAATTGGGCCAGCTACAATTCCTTCCATAGTGGAGGTGCTGGGAGTGGAGCTGTGCAAGGCAGCTGGACCTATTCACTTTACAAGTAAATAGACTCACAAACTATGCATCTTGTTTGAGGACAATACTCAAAGTACTTCAGCTATTGCCTTATCTGTCTCCATATTCATGTCTGTCTATATCTACCATATGTGATATCAGCAGGAATTAAGCAAATACTTGCATGTATCCAAGTCTCCTCCTACTGTAATACACTAAACAGAATAGCACATTTTATCATCGCTATAAGATAACCATTATGTACACACTGAGGTATGAAGGAGGAGAAATAAGGCTGCCTTCACATTTGTGGACCCCTCTGCAGCATTTTGCGGAGGGGATCCGCAATGTGAGCGCAGCACCGCAAGCCCCTATCTTTATAATGGGAGCGCACGGTGCTGTGCTTGACAGCGATGACCGTGCGCACCCATTCACTGCCATATGTAATCTGTGCGCAGGCGGATGCCTGCGCACAAATCACCCAGTCTCGTCCGCACCAGGAACGACATGTTGCATTCAGATCACATAGGCAGTGAATGGGTGCGCACAGTCAAGCGCAGCACCGTGCGCTCCCATTATAAAGATAGGGCTTGCGGTGCTGTGCTCACATTGCGGATCCCCTCCACAGAATGCTGCGGAGGGGTCCGCAAATGTGAAGGCAGCCTTATTTCTCCTCCTTCAAATGTAAATGTGTCTTGGCTGATTACTGTGAATCCATAAATGATCTAATATTTGTAAATAATAAATAACTGCCTTTCTTGCCTCCTAGGGTGGGCGTCATGTCTTGTCGTTGTATGGATACACACAGTCTTTCCCAGATGGTCTTAGCTTTCCGGATACTCAGCAGGAACCAGATATCGCCAATGTAGCTGCTGTAACAGCAGATGTCATCATCCTGCACCGTGAGCTCAATCTTTTGATCTCTGTAAGTGCCTCATTGCTTTTAGATCTGACTTCTGTTTTTCAAATACTATAAGTTCTGCTCACCTGAAATATTACCTTTTGCCCCAGAACTCCCATCCATTCCAGGATCAAGCAGGAAAGGAACTGATGACAATATGTGTGCCTCAGGTAAAGTGGCTTAGGTCATCTTATGGAGATTTGACAGGAAAATGTATTGATTTATGGGAAGAATTTTTGTGACCACTGTTTTTTGTTGCACTTTCAGCCAGCCATGGATACAGATTCTGTTGTCCTTTCCAGACCTACGCAATCAGGTAATCCAAAAAATATACTCTTATACTCGGCCTTATATTAGACAATTCTCAACGACAAAAAGGCTGAAACCTGCACATTATAAGAAGATCTGCACACATACCACAATGAATAATCTCTCTTTAGTATTTCCCAACCATATTACCGAAGGGGCAAACAATTAAACACTTAAACATATAAATGGCCAAGGGATTATACTAAACTGATATGCACGGAATAGGCCCTAAAATAGAATAAGGGAACCTACGATACAAAATGTACCCACCTTATAGACCCACATGCGTAACTATCCATAGAAAGCTGTATGTAAAGACATTCAGTACATGTCAGGTTTACATACTTTTGTAGCACTCCCAACTATGGGAGATTGAGCAGTGCCCTACCTTCAATGTTATGTATTAGGGAATTTATGCTGAATCTGCTTTATTTTAATCTTTTTTTATTTTATTTTAATCGGGTCTTATAAGGCATTATAATATTTCTAGATCTAAACTTTTATCTTTTGGGTACCATTTTTGTCTCTAGCCTCTGAAATGTCTCCTGAAGGATGTGGACTCTGTGGTGTGAAGACAGTCTCTGTTATCTGTAATTCATGTAATGATGCGCTGTGCTTAGAGTGCGATCAGAGAGTGCACTCGCGTCCCAATCGGTCACATCACCAACGCACCCCCTGTGGCACACCACCCACACAAAGGTAATGGTCATATTTTTTATCTGTATCGTGACAGGGTATGTACAATTTGGAATATTTTTTAGGCTGCTCAGATTTGCAGATGCTCCGCAGCGTTTTGCGGAGCATCTGCATGCAGATGGCAGCCCTATCTTTTATAATGGAGTGCACGTGTCTGCAGATTGCTTGCAGACCGCGTGCGCCCCTATGCCCGCCATGAGTGATCTGTGCGCAGGGATGCCTGCGCACAATCACACAGTCTTGTCGCACCAGGGCACGCGACATGTTGTCCTGTGCGGGCGAGAGTGTTTGTGCGCAGGCTGTCCGCCGGCACAGATCACTCATGGCAGGCAATGGCAGCGCACGGCGGTCTGCAAGCATCTGCAGACACCGTGCGCTCCATTATAAAGATAGGGGCTGCCGTCTGCATGCAGATGCTTGCAGATGCCTCCGCAAAACGCTGCGGAGGCATCTGCAAATCTGAAGGCAGCCTTACTGCAGTGCGTATTTAAAAATGAAAGGGTGTGCAGATTATTTTACAATTATCCACTTTTTTGTTTACTGATCGTATTTAGACCCATGTGTCTACTTGGCAAAGACTACAGTAAATGAGGACTCTGATTTGCAGTTATGATGCCAACTACCCATTTCTTATTTGTTAAAAGGCTTGTTTTTTCATATTAAAAATGGGACCTTGGAAATATCAAACAGCGAACGGACACTCGTCTACTGGACTGTAGCTGTCCTGCATCAGTGCCCTTGTCCCCCACCAATCTTCTTTCTTTCTCTTCCAGTGGGCATGACTGCTTTAATACCTCCATGGCTCCACTTTTAATCTAAAAAAAATGTAGTGGACCGCCATTTTTGCAGATTTGCATGAAGTAAGACACATACAGAAGAGAGTAAGGGTATGTGACCACAGGACGTTTTTTGAGCAGTCATAAACCAGGAAAACCTGAGGATCCTAGAGTCCTTGACAGGAGAAATGCTATGATCTTGTCTGTGTTTTTTGCGCATTTTTTGCAGTTTATGTGCGTTTTTTACTGCGTTTTTGTGCGTTGCTCCTGCGTTTTTGATGCTGCGTTTTTCCTATTGACTGCACCAAAAACGCAGGAATAATTGACATGTCAATTCTTTGCTATCCACACCAAAAACGCAGGTATTTGACAGTTCTTGACACTTGCAAAACCAATGTGTGGGCACAGCGCTTCTGTAAAACACATTGGTTTTGCTGGGAAGCCCAACCGCAGGAACTAATTAGCATACATTACCATAAAACCAATGGTTTTCTGCACGCGGAAACGCAGCAAAACCGCAGCAAAAACGCCCTGTGGGCACATACCCTAAGACTGTTGATCAGACTACATGGGGTGAGCTTGTAGTCTGTTACCATGGAGACTAGTAGGTGTGCACTGAGCTGTAGGCATATCAGTAGGATATTGTAAGGCTGTTTGCAGAGCTATTTGATTTTTCTCTTTTAAGAGACATTTAAACAATAAAACAATTGTACATTCCCTCTAATTAGACTTCTGAAGGTTTAATTGGTTTTTAACTTATTTGTTTTTGTTTTTCTAATAAAGGATCAAGGATGATGAATTTCTTTCACATGTGTCAACTCGCCCACCGTGGCAGTGTATGTCATGCCATATTTTAAATAGAGGGGGGTCAGTGCTGTGTGTGGGATGTGACCGTCCCCGTGGTTGTAACAATGCATCAAGCATGCCATTAGAAGCCTCTTTGCAAAAAGACTCATGGGTGTGCCAGGCTTGTACTCTACAAAATCCTTCTTCAGCTGTCTTATGTGCAGTTTGTGAGCGACCTCGCCTGGCCGGGAGACCATCTAGAGATGGCCTTGAGTCTGCTGCTATGGATTCTAAGGAAGCTGGAGACTTCTTCAAGACAGTCGGCTTACCTGACCAGAGTAGACTTGCGTCTTTACCTGAAAATAGCAGGACAACTGTGTTCGGTACTATGTATGACAGAGCTGCCATTACTGAGAGAACTAACTCAAGGCCACTAACCCAAGTGACTACCAATACAAGTCTTCTTAACTTAAAGAAAAGCCCTGATAACTCTTTCACAACTGAGAAACCCGTAATTGACTTGAGAAGCAGCTGGGACATTTTTTCTGAATGCTTAAATGGAGAAAAGGAAGATCATATGAAAATGTCAAAGGTAATTGTAATATCGTAGCATAGTAAAATAAGAAATAAATGAGAAAGGGATCAAAGTACTTAACCTTTGTTATGTGGACCCTAGGGTTGGCAGTGTGCCCACTGCACCTTTTACAACATGAGCCATGGCCGTGTTTGTCAAGTGTGTGACCGAACCAGTGAAGGAATGATAGCTACAGAAGAAGATAAGAAAAAGGAAGAAGACAGACAACTAAAATATCAGGATGAGACGAGACAGAAGCAATTAAAGGAGGATGGAGCAAAGTTTGTGGCATTGATTAAGGTGAGTGAAATGTAAAAATTGACTTTATGTGTGCATCTGTAAAGTATGTTCCTATTCTTCTAGATCCATCAAGTTGGTGTTACTTAATGAAAATTTTTAGTTCACAAAGAATATCATGTAAACGTCCTAAATTCATATCTAGGGGTGTATTGCCCGTACACGGCATGGTCATTTTCTGTTTTTGCACTTTTATTTTATCCTCCTCTTCTTTCAAGAGCCGTAACTTATTTATTTTTCTGTCAATATAGCCATATGAGGGCTTGTTTTGCAGGATGAGCTATGCTTATATTCAAAGTCCTAATTCAGGACTGCACTTAACCAGAACATGACCCCGAATCCTGAACCCAGATTTTAAAGTTATAAAATGGTGGCTATGGTGGCTGTAAAAATAAGCAAAACGTTGATTAAACATCAGCATTATACTTACCGAGGACTGCTCGCTTGTACTTCTGGGCCACTCATTAACTTCCTGATTATTCACTGTACTGGCACCAACAGCCAGTCACAGATGCCCACTTCCTGTGATTGGGTGTTGAGCCCCTCACCTATTGTGCCGCCATCTGTGATTGGTTGTCATTGGCAACAAACTTGCCAGCATAGGTATGTAAAAAAAATGTTTTAAAAAAATTACGTAGGGCTTCCCCGTATTTTTGATTCTCAGTGCAGATAAATTGGACTGCTACGGGCTCCAACCCCGAGCTGCCTGGCTTTATCATGTCTGGCAATCAAAAATACAGTGAAGTCCATTTTTTTTTTTTTTAATCATTTAAATAAATAATTTTAAAAGTGTAAAAAAAAAAATGTGGGCAGTGAATTGGCACTTCTAATGAATGCGCCAATTTCTGGCGCTGCTGTGGGCTGTTATTCTGTAACTTGGATTTAATAACTATGGGCCTCACCACGCTGAGAATACAAGCCTCTAGCTGCCTGTTTTTTTTACCTTGGGTGGTAATCAAAAATTGGGCAAAGCCCACACATTTTTGTTTTTTAATTATTCATATAAATTATAATTAAAAAAAATAATGGGCTCCCTGTATTTTTGATTGCAAGCTGTTCGCATTATCTGTGCTGACAATCAAAAATACAGCAAAGTTAGAACTTAATTTGTTTGAGATTTAACACACTAGGTGTGTGTTTGGTACAGACCCTGAACTTTACAGTTCAGGTTTGCCCATCACTGTGTAAGACCAGTTAATTAAAACAAAGTAGTTACTATAATAGGGTAATCTAATAGCAGTTTTGATTGCTCAGGACCTGACAGGTTCCCTTAACAGAAGTTGGCTCAAGCTACTTTATTCCACCATGTAATGTTTTCTTTTTGGTCATATAATCCGTCAAATTAAAAGGGGAAACAAAATTTGGGCACAATTTTTTTTTTTTGTGTGGGTGCATATCACAGTTGCAGACTTCCAAATTTATCACCAGCTTAGGGCCCTTTCACATCAGCGGTATTTTCAAATCGCGGCAGATGCGGTGAAAAAAACGCATTTACAGCATAACCGCGGCACACTTGCGGCAAGCCCCATGCAATGTCTATGGGGCAGCAGTTTTTTTCGCGGCCGCACCTGCCGCAAGTGCCGAAACCGCACTTGCCGCACCTGCCGCACCCTTACCGCAAGCCCCATAGACATTGCATGGGGCTTGCCGCAAGTGTCACGGTTATGCGGTAATCGCGGTAGATGCGTTTTTTTCACCGCATCTGCCGCAATTTGAAAATACTGCTGATGTGAAAGGGCCCTTACACTACTTTAATAAGTTAACATTTCAACCCCTTCACGACTAAGGACATAATACTACGTCGTTGGTCGTGTCCCGCCCCCTTAAGCAAGCTCACACGCTGAGCTTCCATCTCCCCCCCCCCCATCCCCCCCCCTTCTCCACCCCCCCCACCCACATCTTACCTAATCTCATTGACCCACCCAGGGGTCTAAGGGAACTCGGTAACCGGGTGTTGATATGGGGGGTGCTGTCTCGGTGGCTGGTGCCCAAGCCCGTAGTCCTGAAGGTCAGCTAAATAAAGGGGAAAATAGTGTTTACTTGTAAAAGTTCACGGTTGTTCAAGTTCATAATTACACAGTCTTTAGCAGGTAGCCGGCCGGGTAGTCACTGGAGAGTATAAAGTCTCTTTGAGGCTCCCAGAGCGTTCCTTCAGCTACTTTCACTGTCCTTTGCTGTCTTTCCTTGCACCTCCTCACTATCTTTGCGCTGTCCTGCACAACCCACTTGTCTACCAGGCCCGTTGGGTACTATGAGGTTACCCTTCTTCTCTAAGGGGCTGAACCCAGTTTAGTGGGGCTGCGCGTTCTGGACGAGGTCGGGGCTGCTTGGCAAACCTTGCGACCCACTGGTATTGACGGCTCAGGGTTAAACTTGCCTGCATCGTGACTCGGAGCCGGTACCCCGTTGTGGACCAGGATTCCCCCGGACTGTGGATAAGGTCTGGTACTGGGTCTCCTCCTTCCGTCTGCGTCACCACTCCTTTTTGGGCGCCCTCCCGGTGGTGTCCCTCTAGGACTTGTTCCTTGCTTCAGACTTGACTCACCTCCAAACTGACTCTCTCTGACTCTCTCTTCTGTCTGTGTGGTTCTCCCTCCTTCTATAACGCTCATTCCGCCGGGACTGGTTACCCTGGTAACGGGTGGCCAATTGGTTCCCTATGTTAGGTGTAGGGATGCTGATATAAGAGCCTCAGGTTGACTTTACACTCCCCAAAGACAGGAATACCATACACTCTTACACTCTGTTATGGGTGCAGTACCCCTACTGTGGCTCACTGACCAGTGGGACGCCACATCATCTTAGGGTGCTTTCACACTGCGATTTTCTGCGATCCGTGGCTGTCCGTTGTAAAACTGACAGCCACGGATCAGATTTTGGCCCCATGTTATCCTATGGGCACGGATCACATCGGATTTGGCCTTATTGGCATCCGATTTTTGTCGGATCCGATCCTGGCCGATTTTTTGCTGTGCCCAAAATCGCAGCCTGCTGCGATTTTTGGCACAGCGGGTCAGATCGGATCGAATTGGATCCGACCTGATCCGCGCCAAATAACATGGGGCCTATGGAGCGCGGATCCGAGGAAACAGCTGATGTCTCCTCGGACCCGATCTTAGTGTACTGAGCATGCTCAGTACACTAAAATCGCTGTGTGCCATCTAATATCACTTCTGCAATGTATATTCATACATTGCAGAAGTGATATCCAGTTAAATGAAAGGGTTAAAAATAAAAAAATCATTATCCTCCCCTCTCCACGATCCAGCGATGCCTCCAGCGCTCTGTGCTTCTAGGACCTTGCCTGACGTCGCAGTTGAGTCACATGACCGGTTACCGCGGTAACCGGTCATGTGACTGTGACATCACGCCAGGTCCTGAGCATCAGAAGAAGAAGCTGGAAGCACCGCGGGTGTCGTGGAGAGGTGAGAATGAAGATTTTTTTTATTTTTAAAGGCCTGGAAAGAAGGAGGACAAAGAGGGCAAAAGAGGGGGCGAAATAGGGGACAAAGAATGGGAAAACAGAGGGGGCAAAGAGGGGTCCGAAAGAGGGGGCAAAGAGGGGAGACAGAGGGGACAAAGAGCGGTCGAAAGAGGGGAGACAGAGGGGGCAAAGAGGGGAGACAGAGAGAGGAGGGGAGAAAGGTGACAGAAGGAGCAGGGATAGGAGAGAGGATCCAGACTGATGCTGCAAAATATCGGAATCGGATGCCTATTTGGCATCCGATTGCAGTCATCAGTTTGGATCCGATGCTGTCCGAGGGGAGCAGCAAAAAGTCTGATCCCCTCGGACAGCACAAAAACGCAGTGTGAAAGCAGCCTAAGGGTATGTGCACACTGGTCGGGTTAGGGCCGGATTAGGTGTGTAAACCGCCGGTCGGTTTACATAAATTTCATGTAAATTTATGTTAATCCAAACCGGCGTTTGGATTAACATTGAAACCTATGTAAACCGACACCCGCTGTGCACACAGCGGCGGTTTACACATGCTCATCCGTTGCTAACCCGCTGGGTTCCCAGCGGGTTAGCAAAGAATGTGCATGTCCTATAATCCGGCCGGTTCTGCAGCGGCTGCAAGCAGAATCATGTGCTGCTTCCAGCCGCTGCAGAACCGACGCCACTAACCCGCTGTGCACCGCCGCACACCCGACCGTCTTCCGCAGCACGGACCCGACAGGAAGCCGGTGGGCGGCTCCGGAGCTTCCTGTCGGGTCCGCCCAGCCGCCGCCGCCCCTAACCCGCCCCCCGTGTGCACATAGCCTAAGATGTGTAGCTAACACTGGCAATCTGATCTGCAATCTGATCAGTGGTATTAACCCTTTGGATCGCGCTGTCAATCACTGACCGTGCAATCCAAAACCCCGCAGCAGGGATTGCGCCGTTTCTTGCCGTGTCAGAGATTTCGTGATGTGATCACGGGCCTCCGTGCTTTACTTGGACAGCCCGGAGTCCTGTAATGACCCTGGCTGTCTTGAATCACTATGACCCAGTGAGGTCACCAGCAAAAAGAACAATTGGAGTGAGTTTGACGTGTGTTATCTCTTCCTTCAATATTTGTGAGTCTATCCCACCATCCCCTCCCCAATAAACACAAGACTGTTGTCAGATGAACCCACCCATATCGACTGGTTCATCCGACACACATTAGTGAATGGGAGCACCGGCATATTGATCATCAGGCAACATATCAGTTGGGCATGTTCAGTCTTGGACTGACGATGACTTATTTGTTTCTCAACTCCAGTCCTCAGGACCCACCAACAGTGCATGTGTTCAGGATTTCCTTAGTATTGGAATCATCACCTGTGCTTGAAATTAAATTATCATCTGTGCAATACTAAGGAAATCCTGAAAATATGCACTGTTGTTGGGTCCTGTCTAGGAGATAATCCCCAACACACATCTCAGGTGGTTTTTCTCACAAAAGAGCACAGGAGCGCTCGGCCAAGTAAGCTCTCCTGTTTATGGGAGGAATTGCTGAGATGCCCAGTGTAACACTAGCTTTACTTTCCGAAATTCTTTGTATTTATCACCATAGTTCTTCAGACCTATCTGAGCATATTTGTACCTATTTATTGTGTTTTCTTTTGCGCTCCATTGGGAGACCCAGACATTGGGTGTATAGCTTCCGACCTCCGGAGGACACACAAGGCATTACACCTAAAAGTGTAACTCCTCCCCTACTGCCTATACACTCCCTCCCGGGAGAATCCCATCAGTTCTTTGCTTTGTGTTGAAGGAGGCACACTCTACACTCATGCTCTCTCACTGTTTAGTGTCGGATGGAAGCAAAGAGGATCTTTTGATCCCCAGCATGTCTCCTTCCTCTTCCCGCGGAGGCGGTTGAGGTACCCCTGGGGTACAACGGGCTGGAGCCCTCATGCTGATTATCCTTCCCCAACCCTTAGGGGCTCTGGGGAAGTGGGATCCCCCTGGCCCCCACACTTGGGCTCATCCACTCAGTCCACGGCTCCCCCGGTGTCTGCTGGCCTGCGTGAGGGATCCACAGGGACCGGACCCTGCACCACCAATGAGGTATTCTGTGTGGGGTCCGTGCTGCGTCTGCAGCTACTCTATACAGCTGGGAAGGGAGCGCTGCCTCCCCCGGCTGTCTGGGATCCTGGCCAGGCGTTCCCGCGATTTTCGCTGGTGCTCTGCGCTCACCCCCTGCTGACAGGCGGCCGCGGAAATAAATTTAAGCCCTGGCTTGCGGCCTATTGTCTCTAAAGCCGCGCCAAGGCTTCATGGGTCGGTGCCACCCCTTGGGTTGTGCCCGCCCCTTTGGAGGACGGCCGTGGCAGGCCGATCCTTGGTCCCCTATGGGGAATGCTGCTTTGCAGCTTGGGGGCGGTTTCTCAGTGGGGGAAAGGACCTGCCCTCCGGATTCGCGCCCTGGCTGGGGACACTCCCGGGTCACGCCCTCTCTCAGCTCCATCGGCCATCTTGGGGGCTTCTAGTCCCTGCATTGTGCTGTTGGCTGCAGGGCTGCGCGTCTCTGGAGGGCACACAAGGTCCGGTAGGTCACCCCAGTCTCTGGTGGTGCGCTATCTCCCCCCTGACTTCAATCACACCCCATTTTTCCTCCTCTGAGTTCTCTCACTGAGGTTCACTTTGGAGGCACCATGTCTAACTCCAGGAACAAAGCTCCTAGGGTGCAGACACGTTATCATGCTTGCACAGCATGTCATGCCCAGCTGCCTGCTGGATCCTCTGACCCTCATTGCACGGCCTGTGCCATGCATGAGACCGCCGTCTCCCCTGCCCCTGCACTCCATGTGACTGCCTTGGTGCATGAGGCTCCCCCTAGCTCTGGCTCTGTGGCGTCTGCCCCTGACCCTGTGGATCCAGCGGTGCCGCCGCCTTGGACGGCTGTATTTGCTCAGTCCATTTCTGATCTGTGTCTCAGTCTATGGCGGCTATGATCAGAGCATTGCAGGAGTCCTTGTCAGGTGGATGGGAGGGTTCCCCTGGGGCCTCCGCCACGCGTCGTAGGCGTCGGAGTGGTTCTTCCTCTACTAGAGGTTTGGACTCTGGCAACAATTCTGGGCTCTCGGAACCGTCTCCCGCGACCTCCTAAGTGGCCACGCCGGGCGGTTTCCTGTGCGCCCTCGCAGGCGGGCTATCGCGAATCGGCGGCCTTCTGTTGGAGGGGAGGAGGACTTAGACTCCGTCCGGGTCGTATGCTTCGGACCCGAGAGGGTCTCTGGGGAACACTTGGTGTCCTCTACTCATACCGGTCTCGGGAGGCAACTCCCGTCGGTGCTTTGCGTTTAAGAGGACTTCTATCATTTCTCCCCCCGGTCCAGGTCGAGAAGATCCTTCCGGGATCATTATCAACTTCTCCTTCCGTTCAGCCCTCGGGGCTTGTCCCTGAAGCGCTTTGCTAAGAGCCAAGGATTCCTTACCCTTTCCCTTACCTGGACTTGGTGAGTGGGTATACGCTGGCCACTTGGCTCCGAGATGGACCCTCCGTGCTGGTGTCTGCCATCGTAGGTCAGGGGCGGACCGGTCCCTCATAAGGATCCAGGAAGGCAGTTGGCTCTGCAGAATCCTTTCGACGCCAGGGCCTCCCTTCTGCTCCAGCCTGGCCGGGTTGGCCCTTCAATTTCGCGGTTTCGGCTACTCCGATCCTAGGTAGTTTCGGGATTACCTGAGGTGCTTTCTGACTTTCAGGCCGAGTGGTTTACTGGACTATGCAGATCCGCATCATGGAATCGGCCTAGCCGTTTGGGTTGTCCGGCCTAACGTGGCCAGCACGTCGGATTTGGCTCGCGTGACTGGAAGGCAGACGCTACTCATAGAGAAGTTCCAGGCCCCCGTTTCCGGTGATGGACATTTGGGGACGTCTTGACGATCTCATCGAGAGTCATGGGGGAAAATTTCCACCTCCTTGCCGCATTGCTGCAGAAGACCGGTCAGGCGTCACGTGCGAGTGTTCGCCCTTTCGTCCCTGTCCTACCCACCGCCTCATCACTCCCTTTTTCCTTCCTGAGGTACCAGAGGTCTCATTCTGGAAGTCTAGGCCCAGCAGGAACAGCCCGGCGCTCAGCACCAAGCTTGTTTGCCTCAGCTCTGCCTCGCTGCCTGCTGGTATCCTCAATACTGTGGCGGCCTCTCCCGCTTCAGGAAGCCGAGGATCGTAACCCGCCCCGCGTGGGTGACGTGGCTGGTGCAGAGGCTCACAGATCGAACTGGATGTCGAGTCCTCGACCTTGATTCTGTGCCTTTCTTCCGCCCCTGACGGCAGAGGCTGCAGTTTTTCATGGATGTGTAGCTTGCTGCAGAGCGGGAGTTGGTCCAGGTCCTTTCAGGTGGAGGGCGTTTTTGGGGTCTTTATTCCAACCCTTCTACAGGTTCCGAAAAAGGACGTTCGGTGACCGACCGGGTTGGACCAAGCTCCCAACCACAACGTGCAGGGTCAGACCCTTCAGGATGGAGCCTGCGTCCAGGTGGGATCGCGTCCCGGGTCTCGGGTGGACTTCCGGCTGTAGGGATTAGAGTGAAGGATGCTTCTCCACATTCCCATTGCTTCTCGTCACACTTGGCTGCGGTTCGTCTGTGTGGAGAATGATCACCTTCGTGCCGGTGGTCCCCTTCGGCCTCTCGGTCCGGATCTCCACCAAGTGATGTCGCATGGTGTGCAGGTCGCATTTGCTGCGGTCACGGTGGTCCTCCGTTCCTGGACGCCTTGCTGAACAGGACGTACCCTGTCCCGAACGTGTCAGTTAGTCTCTCGGCACTTGAACCCCTCGGACCTACGGTTGGATGTCGTAACCCCGAAGTCTGTTCTCGTCCCTCCCTACACAGACGATATTGTATCTGGGCATGGAGTTCCACACTGTTCCAGCTCTGGTGATTCTCCCTCTCGACAAGCAGTCCTCGATCGTGGAGGAGGTCCGGTTCCTTTTGCAGGCGGACTTGGTTCCCATCCGGCGTCTCATGCACGTTCTAGGGAAGTTGGTGGCGACCATCGAGGTGGTCCCTTTTGCGCAGTTTCATCTGCGTCCGCTTCAGCTGCAGATTCTACGCGGATGGGACAAGAATCCGTCCTCTCTAGATCGGTGCATTGCCCTTTCTTCCGCGACGAGGGAATCTCTCCGATGGTGGCTGTTGCCCAGGTCGATTTCCCGAGGCAGGTCGTTTCTTCCCGTCTCTTGGTTGGTGGTCACGACGGACGCCAGCCTTCTGGGTTGGGGTGCGGTGTTCCTGCATCACAGGGCTCAGGGCACCTGGACAACACAGGAATCTACCTTACAGATCAACGTCCTGGAGATTCGGGCCATCTACCTGGCTCTTCTAGCCTTCCAGAGGTTTCTGTCGGGGAATCCAATTCGGATCCAATCCGACAACGCGACAGCTGTCGCCTACATAAACCGACAGGGAGGCACACGCAGCCGTCAAGCACTTGCAGAGGTCCAACCCATCCTTCGGTGGGTAGAAGACAACGACGCGTCCATCTCGGCTGTCCACATCCCCGGAGTGGACAATTGGGAGGCCGACTACTTAAGCCGGCAAGGCATGGACAAGGGAGAATGGGCCCTTCACACAGAGGTGTTCCTGCACATCTGCAGCGTTTGGGGAACTCCGGACGTGGACCTGATGGCGTCCAGGATGAATCGACAGGTCCCAGCCTTCATGTCTCGCGCTCGAGACACCCTGGCGGTGGGGACGGATGCTCTGGTTCAGGATTGGTCCCGCTTTCGTCTTCCCTATGTCTTTCCCCCATTGGCCTTGTTGCCCAGGGTTCTGCGGAAGCTCGGGGCGGAATGCAGGCGAGCCCTTCTCATCCCCCGGACTGGCCCAGGAGGGCTTGGTACCGGACCTGTTACAGGGTTTGGTGGGGGATCCATGGAGGCTCCCAGATCGGCCGGATCTTTTGTCCCAGGTCCCTTCTTCTGCCACAATTCCTCGGCCCTGAGCCTGATTTTGTGGCGCTTGAAGTCTGGTTGTTGACGTCCCGTGGTTTCTCTTCCAACGTGGTTGATACCATGAGGCAGGCCAGGAAACCGGTTTCTGCTGGTTTACCGCAGAGTGTGGAAGATTTTCTTCTCCTGGTGCCGTGTTCACGCAATTCTCCCTGGCCTTTTTCTATGTCGACCCTTCTGGCTTTTCTCCAGTCGGGTTTGGATAAGGGTTTGGCTCTCAGTTCCATCAAGGGACAGATCTCGGCGCTGTCGGACCTCTTTGATAAGCGTTTAGCTACGCTTCCTCAGGTGAAGACGTTTGTTCAGGGGGCGAGTCATATCATTCCCCCTACAGACGTCCTTTGGACCCATGGGATCTTAACTTGGTCCTTGCGGCGTTGCAGAAGCCGCCTTTTGAACCTCTTAGGGAGGTTTCTCTTTCCAGGCTTTCGCAGAAGGTTGCCTTTTTGGTTGCCATTACTTCTCTGCTTAGAGTTTCGGAATTGGCTGCCTTGTCCTGTCAGTCTCCTTTTCTGGTGTTTCACCAGGATAAGGTGGTGCTTCGGCCTGTGGCGGAATTCTTGCCTAAGGTGCTTTCCCCTTTCCACCTGAATCAGGACATTGTCCTGCCATCTTTTTGCCCGCATCCGGTTCACCAGTAGGAGAAGTCTCTCCATACTTTGGATCTGGTCAGGGCTCTCGGGATCTACATTTCTCGAACGGCGTCCTTTCGCCATTCGGATGCCCTGTTCGTGTTGACTATGGGTCAGAAGAGGGGTGAGTCGGCTTCCAAGTCTTCTTTGGCTAGGTGGATCAAGACTCCTATTCGGGAGGCTTATGTCTCCGCTGGTTTGCCTTTACCTGCTGGTATTAAGGCTCATTCCACAGGGGCTGTGGGGGCTTCATGGGCCTTGCGTCATCAAGCCTCAGCTCTTCAGGTGTGTCAGGCGGCCACATGGTCTAGTCTTCACACCTTTACTAAGCATTATCAAGTCCATGCTTTGGCATTGGCTGATGCCAATGTGGGCAGGCGGATCCTTCAGGCAGCTGTTGCTCATTTATGATGGGCCTGCTTTTGTTTTTTTTTCCTGCCCTGGGATAGCTTTTGAACATCCCAATGTCTGGGTCCCCCAATGGAGCGCAAAAGAAAGAGAATTTTGTTTGCTTACTGTAAATTCTTTTTCTTATAGCTCCTATTGGGAGACCCAGCTCCCACTCTGTGCCTTTTTCGGGGCTTTGTTCTTAGTGCCTGGTGTCGTTTCGCCTCGCGTGTTGGCCCTGTTGGCCGTTGGTTTTTTTCCAGTCCTGTTGGTCTGGGCGCGGGTGGTCTTTCCTCCTTCCTGCTTGTGCACCGAACTGATGGGATTCTCCCGGGAGGGGGTGTATAGGCAGTAGGGGAGGAGTTACACTTTTAGGTGTAATGCCTTGTGTGTCCTCCGGAGGTCGGAAGCTATACACCCAATGTCTGGGTCTCCCAATGGGAGCTATAAGAAAAATAATTTACGGTAAGTAAACAAAATTCTCTTTTTACTGTATATTTTGAATGAAAACCACCTCTAAGTACCATTTATTCAAGAAAAGGGGTTGCAATACCTTTTTAGTATTTTCTTTAATTGAGCATTATTTAACATTTAGGATATTCGTGTACAAACAGGTTCATAGGTGAAACTTGAAGCATTGCATACAAGTAATCCTATGTCATTTTTTCAGGAAGGGGAGGCATATGGAGTGTCTCCAGAAGAAGTATGCAGTGCAGTACGGTACTCTGGTACAGAGGTGCCTCTCTCGTGGCTGCAGTCTGAACTTGTGTATGTGTTAGAACATTTAATTGATGCTGCGTCCCAGAGAGCCGGCTCTGAGTTGGGGGCTTTCACAGCGGAAGAAGCTCGTAGTGCATGGCTATCATGTGGAGGTGATATGCAGGAAGCGGTGAACCTCTGCATCATACAGCGAAGGAGCAAGGTTAGATACCAGCAATAGAGCACAATGTTTTCAACTCAAATACAATTATAAAACTTTTATATTACATTTACTAATTTTGTAAACCGTGATCCAATGCAGGTAGTGTAAACTAAACACTTTCTCTTTGGTTTTATTTTCTAGGTGGTAGAACTATGTGCCCTTGGCTTCCAAGATCGAGATCAGGTGGTTGCTGCCCTCTATGAGAGTGCCGGCAATGTCACTAGAGCTCTTAGCATTTTACAGAAACCTCTTTTGGAACCCTTTCTCAAACGTGTATGGGAAGATGAAGAGGTCCCATTTCTGCTAAATTTTGGAGACCGACAGGTGCTTATGATATATTTTACTGGTTAAGATGAGTGAGATTTTTGAATTTGTGGGTATTGAAACTTTTCCTGATCGTTTAGGCACTTCTTAGACGATTACTTGCAGAACATGCTCTACATAGTTGGGGACGTGCCGAGCTGGCTCTATCGCTACTTCAGGAAGGTGAAGGACGTTATAACCTTCAGGATGTTGTTGAAGCTGTGAGGGAATCGCAGGACCGTGACTTTATCAAGAGGATGCTGACTCAAGAATGCGCAGTCTGTGGATGGCAGCTTCCACGCAATAAGGTATCATTGAGCATATTGAGTAATACTGGCATATCACTCTGCACTGTAAACACTGTGGATGTTAATTGTACATTTTTCTGGTCATCATAATGGGAGACCCAGACAATGGGGTTTAGGGCACTGCCCTCCGGAGGTCACACTAGGTACTACAAGTTTGTAGACACCGCCCCCTCCGCTTATAAACCCCTACCGCAGGGAACATCCTCAGTTTTAAACTTAGTGTGCTCGGAGGATCACGCTTTGCTTGCACTTCACTGCATTCTCACAACTTACGTGATGGCGTCTGAAGACAAGGTAAAATGGTTCCGGTCGGGACCTGCGACAGCCTCCCCGCTTACCCTTGTGGAACACGCAGGTGGAGGTACCGGAGGGCCTAGAGCCTGGACACTTTGTGTTCTCCCGGTACGCTGTTGCGCTCCTTTCCATCCCTCTCTGGGGGGCTCTGGAGAGTGGGAGATGGGAGCCTTGCACAGCTCCGCTCCGTCCGAGGCCTCCCTAAATGGTGCTTACAGACCGGACTGGAGCCAGCCCAGTCCGAGGCCTCCCTAAATGGTGCTTACACTCCGGACTGGTGCTGAAACCCCCGTCCGAGGCCTCCCTAAATGGTGCTTACAGACCGGACTGGCACTGAGGCACTCTGTGTCTCCTGTGTGCCTGGGGGTAGTGTCTGTCACTTTATGTGTCCTGACACTCAGACCGCGCGTTACTCTCGGGTCCGCGGATCTGGAGGGTACCCTGTGCTGGGGTTACCCTGGCTGACCGCCCTGTGTGTCGCAGGGGCTGAGGCTGTAGGCTGCGGATGTTTGTTTGTGCACGCAGTCTGTGTGATGTATTTCACACTACTTCCCGCGCTGCGGGCTCTGGCGCCTTCATACTGAGGCTGCTTGGAGGATGGGAAGCAGCCCGTGCGGTGACGTCATCGATGGGCGTGTGTGTGTGCTTCCCGCGTGTTTTCGGCGCCGCCCACGGTTTCACTGTCGGCGGCCATCTTTACCCCTCACTTCCCGGCTGGGATCTGTCTGCAGCGTGCGTCTGCACTCCAGGGGAGACCGGAAACTCTCGCGGAGGTCACACACACACACACCGCTTCCTCCTACCGCTTCGCTGCGGTCGGTAAGCCACCGGGTTTCCCGGTTTTGTCTGCACAATTTGGCTTATTTTCCCCTGCTGTGGCGATGTCCTCAGTTAGGAAGCGTGCTGCTAAGGCGGCAGATGCCACCATTACCTGTGCTACATGCAATGGGACTCTGGTGGAGGGGTCCTGCAATAACTGCGGACGCCCAGAGGCCCGGACTGACACTGCTGAGACAGCAGCTCCGGTGCTGTACCCTGAGGTTCAGGTGATCCCAGGGCCATGGGAAACTCAGAATAAGATCAATGAATCTCTGTTGTCCCAGCTGTCCTCCATGTCGCAGTCCCTGGAGGCACTCAATAGGAGGCTGGAAAGCCCAGCTACTCCTTCCAGTTACCCCCGGGTGTCTCCCTCTTCTGCTGTGAGACCCCTTAAGCGGGCTCGTCGTGAGGATTCACCCGAGCTCCAGGCTCTCTCTGAGGAGGAGCGTTCCTCTGATGGTGAGGAAGATGATGGGGGTTCGACTCTCGGGTCTGTGTCTGTGTCTGAACCACCAGACGGGGTGGAGGATTTGGTGTCCTATATCAATGAGACCTTACGTCTCGTGACACCCCCTGAGGAGGTGACTGTACACCCAAAGGAGGTCTATCAATGGCTGCGGCCGGAGGCTAGACCAAGTGGCTCCTTCATGGACCACACTAACTTTGGAAGGGTGGTTAGAGCTCCCAGGTTACATCCTGGGCGGCGTTATGTCCGCAAACCCAAGGACAATCGCTTCCCCTTCTCCCAGGAGGTGCTTCAGGAGTGGTCGCAGTCCCCGAAGGTGGACGCTTCCATGACCAGGATTGCTGCACGCTCCCTTTTCTCTGCCTCTGATAGCTCCTCGCTGAAGGATGCGACTGATAGACAGGTCGAGCAACTCGCCAAGTCTTCCTATGAGGCTGTGGGGTCTTCATTTGCCCCTAATTTTGCCACGGTCTGGACCTTACAAGCGATTACTACCTGCTTGGATGGTATCACTGACCTGGCAAGGTCCAGTCCAGAGGTCCTGGCGCTTACCGAAAGGGCAAAGGCCTATGCAGATTACGCCAGGACGGCGACGTTGGAAACTGCCACTCGCTCAGCTGTGGCTTCGGCCAATGCTATTGCGATTCGCAGGTTGTTGTGGCTGCGTCTTTGGGACTCAGATGCCACATCTAAGAAGATTTTGCAGAATCTTCCGTTCTCTGGTGACAGGCTTTTTGGCACCGAACTGGACAAGCTGATAAAGGATTCTGCTGAGTCTAAGATCCCGCAGAATAAACCTAAGCCACGGTACACCGTTAAGAGGAACCCAAAGCAGTGGTCCTTTCGTTCCAGCTCTCAGTCATCAGCACCGTCCGCTCGCACGGACCGAGGGGGCAAGCCCGCTTCTCAGTGGCGCTCTAAGAGTCGTCCAAAGAAGCCGGCGGGGGCAGCGGCTGCCACCCCCAAACCCGCCTCTACATGACTCGCTCTCCCTTCCTGCCTCCCCACAGGTGGGGGGTCGCCTGTCTCGTTTTCAGGACAGGTGGCTACTTCACGTTCAAGATCAGTGGGTTCGAGACGTGGTCTCGCGAGGTTACAGGATAGAGCTGACGTCAAAGCCGATACCCCGATTCCATCGGTCGGTCCCATCCCCAGAAAAAGCTCAGGCTTTTCACCTGGTGTTGGAGGGTCTCCGCAGGGACGGAGTGGTGGTCCCGGTGCCTTCCGGGGAGAGGTTTCGGGGTTTTTACTCCAACCTCTTCATTGTCCCAAAAAAGGACGGCTCCTTCCGCCCGGTTCTGGACCTAAAGTTGTTCAACCATCACGTGTTGGTTCGGAAGTTCCGTATGGAATCACTGCGCTCCGTGATCGCAGCTGTGTCACAAGGGGACTTCCTAGCGTCCATAGATATCCGAGACGCTTACCTTCACGTGCCCATTGCACCGGCTCATCAGCGCTGGTTGAGATTCGCAGTGGGGGAAGAACACTTCCAATTTGTGGCGCTGCCTTTCGGGTTGGCCTCGGCACCGCGGGTGTTCACAAAAGTGATGGCCTCCATGATGGCTCTCCTGCACGTGCAGGGGCACGCCGTAATACCCTATCTGGACGACCTGCTGATCAAAGCGCCATCGGAACACCTTTGTCGGCAAAGCCTGGAGGTAACCATGAAGTCTCTGGAACAGTTCGAGTGGCTGCTCAATATCCAGAAGTCGACCCTGGTTCCGACCCAGTCACTGACATATCTGGGCATGGACTTCCACACAGACTCAGCCCTAGTGTCTCTGCCACGAGTCAAACAGATGGCGATCCAATCAGGAGTGCAAGCAGTCCTCCTGTCACCACAATCATCCCTACGGGTCTTGATGAGGCTGGTGGGGCGCATGGTAGCTGCAATAGAGGCAGTGCCTTTTGCGCAGTTTCGCCTCCGTCCTCTCCAGCTGGAGATTCTTCGCAGATGGGACAAGAGGACGATCTCTCTGAATCGGCTGGTGGCACTTTCCCAACCAACCAGGGATTCCTTGCAGTGGTGGCTCCAGCCCCGTCACTTGTCGCGGGGACGGTCCTTCCTCAAACCGTCATGGTTAGTGGTGACCACCGACGCCAGCCTCATGGGCTGGGGTGCGGTGTTCTTACACCACAGGGCTCAAGGCCTCTGGACTCCGTCGGAGTCGGCGTTGCAGATCAACGTGCTGGAGATCAAGGCGGTCTATCTGGCGCTCCTAGCGTTTCAGAAGTTCCTGTCAGGGCAACCCATTCGGGTTCAGTCCGACAATGCGACGGCCGTCGCCTATATAAATCATCAGGGAGGGACCAGAAGTGCTCAGGCCCTCGCCGAAGTCCACCGCATTCTATCTTGGGTGGAGGACAACGACTGCCTGATCTCCGCAGTTCACATCCCAGGGGTCGAGAACTGGGAGGCCGACTACCTGAGCCGGCAGGGGATGGACGCCGGAGAGTGGTCTCTTCATCCAGACGTCTTCCAGGACATCTGCAGCAGATGGGGCACTCCGGACGTGGATCTGATGGCCTCGCGGCTGAATCATCAGGTGCCGCACTACATGGCGAGATCATGGGATCCTCAGTCTCTGGGGGCGGATGCCCTGATCCTGAGTTGGTCCAGATTCCATCTACCATATGTGTTCCCGCCTCTGGCTCTGATTCCCAGGGTTTTGTGGAAAATCAGGTCGGAATGCAGAGTAGCCATTCTAGTGGCACCAGATTGGCCCAGGAGGTCCTGGTATCCGGACCTGTGGCGACTGTCAGGCGGACACCGGTGGGCTCTTCCGGAACGCGCAGATCTACTCGCGCAAGGCCCATTCTTCCACCTCAATTCCAGGGCCCTCAGATTGACTGCATGGCTCTTGAGGCCTGGCTGTTGACATCCAGAGGCTTCTCTCCTACGGTAGTCGACACTATGACTCGAGCTAGGAAGCCTGTTTCCAGGAAGATATACCACAGAACGTGGAAGATTTTCTTTACCTGGTGTGCCTCGAGTGGCCGGTCCCCGTGGCCCTTATCCATACCGACACTGTTGGCTTTCCTACAGTCGGGGTTGGAATTGGGTTTATCTCTCGGCTCCCTGAAGGGTCAAGTGTCAGCTCTTTCAGTGCTGTTTGACAGGCGCTTGGCGCTCCTTCCCAGGGTCCGTCAATTTCTGCAGGGGGTGTCTCGGGTGGTTCCGCCCTACAGGCGGCCACTGGACCCTTGGGACCTTAACATGGTTCTGGCGACACTGCAGAAACCGCCGTTTGAGCCACTGAGAGACATTTCCCTGTCTCGTCTGTCCCAGAAAGTGGTCTTTCTGGTGGCGATTACGTCTCTGAGAAGGGTCTCAGAATTGGCTGCACTTTCGTGCAAGTCACCCTTTCTGGTGGTTCACCAAGACAAGGTGGTGTTACGCCCGCGGCCAGAATTCTTGCCAAAGGTGGTTTCCACTTTTCACCTGAACCAGGAGATTGTTCTCCCGTCATTTTGCCCCGCTCCCGTTCATCAGGTTGAGCGCGATCTCCATACTCTGGATCTCGTGAGGGCTGTCCGCATTTATGTGTCCAGGACTGCCTCCTTCCGGAGTTCGGATTCATTATTTGTCCTTACGACAGGTCGCTGTAAGGGGTCCGCGGCATCTAAGTCAACCTTGGCCAGATGGATCAAGGCTCCCATTCAAGAGGCTTACAGGTCTTCTGGTTTGCCTCTCCCGGTGGGATTGAAGGCTCACTCTACCAGAGCTGTCGGTGCCTCCTGGGCTTTGCGACATCGAGCTTCGGCTCTACAGGTGTGTCAGGCGGCCACTTGGTCCAGCCTGCACACTTTCTCTAAGCACTATATGGTGCATGCCCATGCCTCCGCGGAGGCAAGTTTGGGCAGGCGGGTCCTCCAGGCGGCGGTTGCCCACCTTTGAGGGGGACCATGTGTTATCCGTCTGTTGAGGAACTCTTCCCGCCCTGGGGTATTGCTTTAGGACATCCCCATTGTCTGGGTCTCCCATTATGATGACCAGAAAAAAGAGAATTTTGTTTACGTACCGTAAATTCTTTTTTCTTTAATCATCAATGGGAGACCCAGCACCCACCCAGTTGTTCCGTTGCATGTTTTGCATTTGTTCTGTTCCCTGTTGGGACAGTGTTATCCGGGTTGTTGAACCGTTTGTACACGGTTTCTTCCCGACGTTTCGGGTGTGGTTTATTTGTCTCCTCGCAGCTTATGGACCAAACTGAGGATGTTCCCTGCGGTAGGGGTTTATAAGCGGAGGGGGCGGTGTCTACAAACTTGTAGTACCTAGTGTGACCTCCGGAGGGCAGTGCCCTAAACCCCATTGTCTGGGTCTCCCATTGATGATTAAAGAAAAAAGAATTTACGGTACGTAAACAAAATTCTCTTTATTTCACTATTTGCAGCACCATGGTTTGTTCACCTCCAATTTTTTATCTTGCATACATGATTATTTCCAGACATGTTAGAAATCATGGTTGTGAGTTTCATAAATATAGCTTTCTTTTAAGTTCATTGGGATTTTCACAGAATTTGCATTTATTATTATTTTTCCACGTCATAGGTGTTTGATCTGGCTGAATATGATGCCCTTGAACATGTATGGCGCAAGGTAATGGGACTGGTTCTCCTTAAAAGGAACCTGACAGTACGATTTGCCCCTATTCACTAATTATTGCTGCATTTTTTTAAGCAACCTCAATGTTAATGGAGTGTTGCTTGTATAAACATAAGATCAGCATTTTAATATTTTGTTCCTGCATATGTTAATTAATTCGATTGGTCATAGTGGCATTTAGTTCTGTTGAGCAGTCCAACCCAACCAGCTGATATCAGACCCATAGAGGTGCGGTTATGGTCCCTGTAGTGCCCCTCTGTTTCATTCCAACACCCTATGTCACACAAATCCCTAGTGGCCACTGTAACCTTTTGTGTGCACAGTGATTTGCATATGTGTCAATACCCTTATGTTGCCCTACACAGCCAAAAACACTCAGTACATCTACTGTAATAAGACCTTTTCGGTCTTTTTTGTGATCTTCTCCCTGTGTGTCACTATGTGCCGGTTTATTACCATACACACAGGGAGAAGATCACAATGCAGATCAAAATCCAGCTCTTCTCATAGCAGATGTGCTTTGCTGCTGTGTATTGCACTGAGCCGGCATGTAGTGGCCCATAGGCAGAGGTTCACTGTATGCCTCCCGGCTCAGCAGTAACAGATTCCAGAGGTAAGTGCTGGAACAATCAGACTTTAGCGGTGCAGTATGATGCCAGGGTAATTGCACATAGACAGATCACTGTGCACACCCAAGGTCACAGCATAAAGCCAGGGTTTTGTGTGACATAAGATGTTGGGAGAAAGCAGAGGGGCATAACCGCACATCTATAGGTGTGATATCATCTGGCTGGGCTGACTACTAAGCAGAAGTACACAACACTACAATTTGTCAGACTAATTATCATATGCAGGAACAAAATATTAAAATGCTGAGCTTACGTTTTGTGCAAGGAACTTTCCCTTTAACATTGGAGTTGCTTGCAAGGGACATTCAATGAAAATTGCAGCACTATAATTAGTTAAGGGTTAATCTTGCGATTAGGTTCCCTTTATGGTATGTGCGCTCATTGAGTATTTGCTGCAGAAATTTCCGCTCCATTTCTGCATCTCTTCACAGGAAAAAATGCTGCGGCATAAACTTGTTTTTGGTCTATTTTGTAATATGAAGTCAATGGGTGAAGAACACAGGCAGAAACGCTGCAAGAATTCACATGCTGCAGATTATTTTTTGCACCAAATCTGCAGGAGAAAATAATGTGTGCAAATCCCTTCAGGATTCTCACTGACTTGCTGACATCAGGATTTGCTTGCAGTTCTGTGACAAATCTGCACTCAAAAATGCATAAGAAAGTGATAAAAACGCATTGTGTGCACAGCCTCAAAGGATTAGTTTGAGTTCAGCAACTTTTCTCTTAACTTCCTATTTAATTTATTGCTGTAATCTAAGCTTTTTTTTTCTAATATACTTGCTTCATTAAATCCCTATGGTTCCCTCTCTATACTACCTAACTGCTATTGTTTGTGATTTTTTTTCTATTTCCTGCTTGATGACGCTCCATGTGAGTGCCTCAGTGCAAGCTGGAATACTCACACAGACCATCCTCAAGCAGGGTGACAGGCAGCAGGCACTGTCTGAGCCTCAGATTCTTCCCTGAAACAAAGTATCATTGTGACACTGGTTTTAGGGGTGGGGCTGTCAATTTTGTGTTCACAAGGGTCTCCAGCCCCTCCCCACAGTGCGGTGCCTCAGTCCCGCTCTTCTTCCCCCCTCCCCGCAGTGCAGTGTGGTGTCTCAGCCCCACTCTTCCTCTCCCCTGCCTGCAAGGTGCTGTCGCATTTTCCCTATGCCTTATCTGTCCCACTGTGCGATGAGTGCACTGAAGTGTCAGACCAGTGATACAGGAGACCAGTGGTGCAGGACGACATAAGTACCACCTAGAAGTGACATCAGTGGTCTCTCAGTTTATGCATACTGATGAGCAGGGAGCTTCCACTGACATCACTTGTGGGCAGCACTTATGTCCTCTGTCACTGCCAATCTGCAGCTCGCTTGGAATACTGACGTTTCAATGTATTTATTGCACAGGGAGGAGACGAGGCATGGGGGAAAGATGACCCAGCGCACTGAAATGTCAGTAATTTGACAGTGGACTAAAAGCCTGTTTCATGTTCAAGTGTGGGCAATTCCTTAGTTATTATATTTTCCATTAAGAACATAAAAGGCCTGGAGTTGATTTGAGGTGTGATGCTTGAATTTTGAAGATTTTTCTGAGAAGTAAACATGCGGTCAAAGGAGCTCTCCATGCAGGTGAAACAAACCATCCTTCATCTGCAAAAGCAGAAAAAATCCATCCGAGAAATTGCTACAATATTAGGAGTGGCAAAATCTACAGTTTGGTACATCCTGAGAAAGAAAGAAAGCCTGGTGAGCTCAACAACGCAAAAAAACAGACACCCACAGAAGACAAGAGTGGTGGATGATCGCAGAATAATTACCATGGTGAAGAGAAAAAACTTCACAACAGCCAACCAAGTGAACAACACTGTCCAGGATGTAGGCGTATCAATATCCAAATCTACAATGAAGAGAAGACTGCATGAAAGTAAATACAGAGGGTTCACTGCACGGTGCAAGCCACTCATAAGCCTCAAGAATAAGAAGGCTACATTGGACTTAAAAAAAACACCTTAAAAAACAGCACAGATCTAGAAAAACATTCTTTGGACAGATGAAACCAAGATCATCACCAGAATGATGGAAGGAAAAAAAGTATGGTGATGGCTTCGTACAGATGATGATCCAAAGCATGGCGGAGGTAGTGTGATGGCTTGTATATGTCTGGCTGCCAGTAGCACAGGGTCCCAAGTGTTTATGTAACACAGGATAGAATCAGCCGAATAAATTCTGGGGTTTTGAGAGACATACTGTATGGTCAAATGCAGCCAAACTGATTGTCCATCTGTAGTATGATACGACGACCAATGACCCAAAGCATAAAGCCAAAGCAACTAACTAAACTAAGGAGTTTATTAAAACAAAGAAGTGGAATATTATTGACTGGAAAAGTCAGTCACCTGATCTCAGCCCAATAGAGCAGTGTTACCCAACTCCAGTCCTCGAATCCCACCAACAGTGTATGTTTTTAAAATTTCCTTAGCATTTGACACCTGGTTTATTCTTCTGCACAAGTGATGATTCCAACTTGAAAATGCTAAGGAAATCCTGAAAACATGCACTGGACTGGAGTTGGGAAACTGCAATAGAGCATGCATTTCGTTTGTTAAAGAATAAACTTCATCATGGGATTTCAATATGGGACACATGAAGAAAAGGTGGCGCTCTATGCAGATGATAGGCTCCTGATTTTGGGAGATGCTGGCAATTCTTTGAGAGCAGTTATGAGGATGTTGGATGATTACGGTGCTGTGTCTGTGATATCTATCAATTGGGACACATCGCCATTGCTCCCGCTGGACCGGGCGACTGTTGTGGACCGGGCGACGGTTGTTGAAAGGGATCCATTGAGTGTATTGGACCTTGTGTGAATGCGTAGAGCAGGGTTGAGGGTGGACTCCGGTTGTCCACGGTGTGGGATGGAGGAGGCAGATATAGTTCATATGCTTTTCTCATGCCCTCAACTGCAGGCATATTACATAATTATTTTGAATTTCTTACAAGGGGTAATGGGAGTTGATATGTCTCGTGACTCATTGACATGTATTCTGGGACATGTGGAACATTTGATGATGGACGAATGGAGCAAGTTGGTGATTGCAAGGATGTTGTATATTGCACGCAGGATAATCACACTAAACTGGCTTGATGTGAATCCCCCGATGAATAAAGAATTTATAAACAAAGTTAATTTCATAATACTCATGGAACGTAACATCTATACTAAACTGGGTAAGCTGAATCAGTGTGTTGTGTTGTGGTAGTCTTTAGATGTATATTATTAAACACTAGATGGCGGCCCGATTCTAAAGAATCGGGTAGTCTAGAATCCATATATAGTTTATTTACTAATAGGGGAGTGCGGTGAAATTAATTGTGTGTATACAGGTGGCTCAGTGGGTAGCAGAGTATACGGTGGCTCAATGGTTAGCACTGTATGTGGCTCAGTGGTTGGCACTGTATATGGTGGCTCAGTGGTTGGCACTGTATATGGTGGCTCAGTGGTTAGCACTGTATATGGTGGCTCAGTGGTTAGCACTGTATATGGTGGCTCAGTGGTTGGCACTGTATACGGTGGCTCAGTGGTTAGCACTGTATAGGTGGCTCAGTGGTTAGCACTGTATACGGTGGCTCAGTGGTTAGCACGTATGGTGGCTAGTGGTTCACTGTATACGGTGGCTCAGTGGTTAGCACTGTATATGGTGGCTCAGTGGTTAGCACTGTATATGGTGGCTCAGTGGTTAGCACTGGTGTTATGGTAGTGACGATGTGGCTTTGTGGTTATGCACAGTTGCGTGGCTCAGTGGTTAGCACTGCGGGAGTGGTCAGTGTTTGTGTCAGTGAGTTAGCAGTGTATTGATGGCTGAGTGGTCACGGTTGAGGCAAGTGGTTGACGCAGATGGCTCAGTGGTTAGCACAGTATGATGGCTTAGTGGTTTTCAGTGTATATGGTGGCTCAGTGGTTAGCAGTGTATTGGTGGCTCAGTGGTTTCACGGTATGAGGCTAGTGGTTTCACGTGATGAGGCTAGTGGTTAGCACAGTGTGGAGTGGTTTCACAGTGCGTTGGCTCAGTGGTCATGCGCAGTGTGGCTCAGTGGTCATGCAGCATATGGTAGGCTCAGTGGAGTCAGCGCAGTATGTAGGCAGTGGTCAGCGCAGATGTGGGCAGGTGGCAGCGCAGGTATGTAGGCTCAGTGGTCAGGCAGTGTGGGCTCAGTGGTCAGCACAGGATGGAGTTGGTCAGCCAGGATGGAGTAGCAGCGCAGGATGGAGGCTCAGTGGTCAGCGCAGGATGGAGGCAGTGGTCAGCGCAGGATGGAGGCAGAGTGGTCAGCGCAGGATGGAGGCAGAGTGGTCAGCGCAGGATGGAGGCAGAGTGGTCAGCGCAGGATGGAGGCAGAGTGGTCAGCGCAGGATGGAGGCAGAGTGGTCAGCGCAGGATGGAGCAGAGTGGTCAGCGCAGGATGGAGGCAGAGTGGTCAGCGCAGGATGGAGGCAGAGTGGTCAGCGCAGGATGGAGGCAGAGTGGTCAGCGCAGGATGGAGGCAGAGTGGTCAGCGCAGGATGGAGGCAGAGTGGTCAGCGCAGGATGGAGGCAGAGTGGTCAGCGCAGGATGGAGGCAGAGTGGTCAGCGCAGGATGGAGGCAAGGGAGGGTGGGTCAGGCAGCGCGGATGGAGGCAGAGTGGTCAGCGCAGGAAGGAGGCAGAGTGTTGAGCGCAGGATGTGGGCAGAGTGGACAGCGCAGGATGGAGGCTCAGTGGTCAGCGCAGGACGAAGGCTCTGTGGTCAGCCCAGGACGGAGGGTCGGTGGTCAGCCCAGGACGGAGGGTCGGTGGTCAGCGCGGGACGGAGGGTCGGTGGTCAGCGCAGGATGGAGGGTTGGTAGTCAGGCCAGGACGGCGGCTCGGTGGTCAGCGCAAGACGGAGGCTCGGTGGTCAGGCCAGGACGGCGGCTCGGTGGTCAGCAGAGGACGGAGGCTCGGTGGTCAGCAGAGGACAGAGTCTCGGTGGTCAGGGCAAGACGGAGGGTCGGTAGTCAGGCCAGGCCGGCGGCTCTGTGGTCAGCGGAGGCCGGCGGCTCTGTGGTCAGCGGAGGCCGGCGGCTCTGTGGTCAGCGGAGGCCGGCGGCTCTGTGGTCAGCGGAGGCCGGCGGCTCTGTGGTCAGCGGAGGCCGGCGGCTCTGTGGTCAGCGGAGGCCGGCGGCTCTGTGGTCAGCGGAGGCCGGCGGCTCTGTGGTCAGCGGAGGCCGGCGGCTCTGTGGTCAGCGGAGGCCGGCGGCTCTGTGGTCAGCGGAGGCCGGCGGCTCTGTGGTCAGCGGAGGCCGGCGGCTCTGTGGTCAGCGGAGGCCGGCGGCTCTGTGGTCAGCGGAGGCCGGCGGCTCTGTGGTCAGCGGAGGCCGGCGGCTCTGTGGTCAGCGGAGGCCGGCGGCTCTGTGGTCAGCGGAGGCCGGCGGCTCTGTGGTCAGCGGAGGCCGGCGGCTCTGTGGTCAGCGGAGGCCGGCGGCTCTGTGGTCAGCGGAGGCCGGCGGCTCTGTGGTCAGCGGAGGCCGGCGGCTCTGTGGTCAGCGGAGGCCGGCGGCTCTGTGGTCAGCGGAGGCCGGCGGCTCTGTGGTCAGCGGAGGCCGGCGGCTCTGTGGTCAGCGGAGGCCGGCGGCTCTGTGGTCAGCGGAGGCCGGCGGCTCTGTGGTCAGCGGAGGCCGGCGGCTCTGTGGTCAGCAGACGATTGAGGCTCAGTGGTCAGCCCAGAACGGAGGCTCAGTGGTCAGGGCAGGACGGAGTCTCGGTGGTCAGCGCAGGCGAGGTGGGCGGAGCTTGGGGGATCGCCGCGAGGTGGGCGGAGCTTGGGGGAGAGCGCCCCGAGGTGGGCGGAGCTTGTAGGGAGCCCCGTGAGGTGGGCGGAGCTTGGGGAGCACCGCGAGGTGGGCGGAGCCTGGCGGGATCGCCACGAGGTGGACGGAGCTTGGCGGGAGCCCCGCGAGGTGGGCGGGGCCAAGCGGGAGCGGCGCAGCTGGATGGCGGTGGGGTAAGTATACCGGAGACTGGTAGTCTGCATGAGAGTATGAGTGTGTGTGTGTGGGGGGGGGGGTACGATAGTGTTGTGTCAGGGGTGTACGTGTGTGTGGACGTGGGTTGGGGGGGTGAGTGCCGAGTAGTGTGGGTCGCCAGGGTACTCCTGCTTACGGCCGCCATCTTGGGTCACCCTGAGCGGGTGTACCTCTGGGCACAATAACCGGATGCTGGGACAAAGTGACGGATGTGACGTCACAAATCCCTCCGGGTTTTATATATAAGATAGTGTTGACATGGCATTAACAGAGAACTAGCCATTGAGAATGATATAGCAAAAGCATGAAAAGCATATATAATAAGAGAAATATACATGCTAAACAAGCCCTTAGGCCAAAATAATCAAGTAGGCAGCACTCGCAGTGTCTGTGCCCTAAAACCATCTCACCAGTGTAATCAATATGGTGATACTAGCAAAGTAAAGCATGTCGTACTGGCTTGTCCGGGAAAAAGCATATTTTTGGGCAAGTTGGGTAAGTCTCCACGTGTTTCACAGCTGCACAGGCGGCTTTGTCAGGGGCAGGCGTTACACTGCATATTACAACTCATATTTCTTACATCTATCTTAAAGAAGCCATCCCTCTACATCACTTCTACATCCAGCTACAGGCCCATATCTCTGCTCCTGTTCACTTCCAAACTCCTCGAAAAGCATGTCCACACTCTACTATCATCTCGCCTCTCATCCAACTCTCTCTTTGACAACCTTCAATCCGACTTCCGCCCCCACCACTCCACTGAAACTGCCCAAAATAACGACTTACTCACAGCCAAAACTAACAGACATGTCCTTCTCTTTCTAGACCTGTCTTCTGCATTCGACATTGTCGACCACTGTCTCCTATTACAGATTCTCTCATCCATTGGCATCACTGACCTTGCACTCTCCTGGATCTCCTCCTACCTTTCCAAACACTTAGCGTCTCCCACTCCCACACGACCTCCTCGCCCCATCCCCACTGTTGGGGGTCCCTCAAGGCTCTGTCATGGGGCCCCTTCTTTTTTCAATCTATACCCTTGGACCTCTAGGACAACTCATAAAGTCCCATGGCTTCCAATATCACCTGGACGCTGATGACACTCAGATCTATCTCTCTGGCCCTGACGTCACCTCTCTCCTGTCCAAAATCCCAGAGTGTCATATCCTACTACTCCTCGCTTCCTAAAACTCAATGTAGGGAAAATCAAACTCATAATCTATTTTCCATCTCACACACCTTCCTTGCCAGATCTATCTATCACAATAAATGACATCACACTTTGCCCTGTACCTGAAGTCCGCTTCCTCGGAGTAACCGTTGACTCTGCCCTGTCCTTAAAACCGCACATCCAATCCCGTACCACCTCCTGCCGCCTCCAACTCAAAAATATTTCCAGAATCCGTTCCTTCCTCAATCTATTACTAAACTACTAGTGCATGCCCTCATCATCTCCCGTCTTGACTACTGCAACCTCCTCCTCTGCAGCCTCCCTGCTAACACTCTCGCACCTCTCCAATCTGTCCTTAACTCTGCTGCTTGACTAATCCATCTCTCCGCGTTATTCCTCCACTTCTTCTTTCCTCTGCAATCCCTTCCACTGGCTCCCAATTCACCAACGTATCCAATTCAAACTACTAACACTGACTTACAAAGCCGTCCACAATCTGTCACTCCCACTATATCTCTGAACTATTCTCCCGATATCATCCAACTCTTAATCTTCGATCCTCCCAAGACCTCCTTCTTTCCTCCACACTTGTACGTTCCTCATCAAACCGCCTGCAAGACTTCGCCCAACATCTGGAATTCTGCACCCCAAAACGTTCGACAGTCCCCCACACTCGGAACCTGAAAACCCATCTCTTCAGAACAGCTGACAGCCTGCAATGACCACAGTGCCACCTCACCACCACTGGACCCGGTGCTCCACCACCACTGGACCCGGTGCTCCACCACCACTGGACCCGGTGCTCCACCACCACTGGACCCGGCGCTCCACCACCACCAGAGCAGACCCAACCTACTGTCTCTCTCCCCCCACTGCCCTGTAGAATGTAAGCCCTCAAGGGCAGAGTCTTTGCTCCCCTCTGTACCAGTCTGTCACTGTTAGTTTGTTCATTGTATTTTTAACTTGTTTGTATGTAACCCCTTCTCATGTACAGCACCAAAGAATCAATAGTGCTCTATAACTAAATAATAATATAATAATAATAATAAAGCTGATTTGATTACTTTGTGTAATTCACACTGCTTTGGCAGCTATTATTAGCACATATTGATAAGAGGTTAAACAAGGTCATTACAAAGTCTCATGTGAGAGAGTGGCAGCCAGCTAGTCAAGCCTGTTAAACCATGCCAGGAATACTGACCTATATAAAGCAATGCCATCTTGGTGCATGGCCATGCATTATATCAACGATCATCAATGAAAGCTAAAACCCCATAGAGGGACTAAGTACAAGAAAATTGTAAAAGTAATTATTATTATATTTTTTTTTTTTTTTAAATCTCAAAATAAAAAAAGAAAATGAAAAAAAGATATAAACCAATATATACATATACTTATGTAAAAACAAAAAAGTTAACATATGTGAAATCGCCAAGTCTGGATCAACCCTACCTATAAAACTGTCCCAATATTTAACCCCTTCAGCGAACACTTAAAAAAAAAAAAATCTGGCATAAAACTATGCTTTTTCATGAAACTGCCAAACAAAAAGTAGAATAAAACACGATCCAACAGATGTAAATAAAAATGGTATCATTAGAAATGTCATCTTGTCTTGCAAAAAACAAGCCACCAAACAGCTCCATCAGTAGAAAAATAAAAAAAAAAGTTTAAGCTCTGACAATATAGCGATGCAAAATAATTAATTTTTCTATAAAATAGTTTTTATTAAACAAAACGAGAAAAACATAAATGTGTATCTGTAATTCTACTGACCCTACTGACTTTGTTCATTCTGCCTACTAAAAATCGAGATAGAAAGTGATAAAGAAAATGTGCCCGAAAATGGTACCAATAAAAACATCAACTTGTCCCACAATTAACAAGCTGGGTTGGACCAGATAACCCAGGAAGTCCCTTCCAAATGAACTATTCTATGATATGACTTAAAAAAAAGAAAAAAATGTTTTAGTGTGTAATAACAGCCAGACTTAAAAAAAAACACTTCAAATTTGGTACTTCTATAATCGCAAAAGGTGTCTAATCACTGTGAACAAAGTAAAAAAACATTCTTGACCTGCTGCTGATTTGTACATTCTACTTCCCAAAGATTGCATTAACGCTCTGCTCACATTTATCCTGTTCTCTATGCTTAGCGCTTACACCAGGCATACGTGATTCAGACATAACCCCAGATGGATGATTCACTACAATGAGGTAGAGGGAGTATTTTTAGACACTTTCTATTCTATAATCCAGTGGTGTCCCTCTTCTATCCTTTTTAAGTGTGCACAAAAGTGAGGGCCACGTCACACCTGGCGATGTCAGCGGCAATTTTTTTAGGCTACGCTGGGGCGTGGCCTATCGCCGCCGACGTCGCCAATGCGTCACCCAATGTAAATTGCCGAGGGCGACGCATTTCAGTGGCTGCCTGGTTTCACAGCAGCGTCACATGTACACATCGCCCCATGTAAACGGCCGACGGCGATCTGACAGGCGATGGGAGCCATAGGCTCCCATTGTACTGCATCGGTGCTGGGGTTTTTAGACACCTCAGCGGCGATGCTGCCTGTCAGATCGCCGGTGCGTCGCCGCATGAAACACGCGGCAGCGACGCTGGCGGGGCGCCAAAAACGTGCGTGCTCCTGCCAGTCGCCGCCGACATTCCAGCAATGTCACCTCGTGTGACGTGTCCCTGACGCTGGCCACAGGTTTGAGCACCTCTGAAAAGCCGAACATCACTAAGCAGAGACTAAATGGAGTCCGGAGTAACTCCGTCTGCCTTGTTAGAGTATGGATCTGTCTGGGGCTGTCATGTATTTCTGTTATTTAGAGGGCAGCCCCAATGTAAGTGCTTAGCATAGGGGATTTGATACCCAAAATGCCACCAATAAAAGCTTCAACTCAACTCCTATAAAAAGACAAGTCCTCATTCAAGTCCATCACTTAACAGAAATATAGGGTGTATCCAACTTACTGGTTTGCTTCTGCGGCAAAAGCGCGTCACACGCAGCGTTATCATCAAAGTTTTAAAAAAGCTGTGCCCACATGTACATTTGTGGGTGTGTGTTTTTGGTGCAGAAATCAGTAGCGCTCATTAAGTTGCATGTCAATTAACATGCCCCATTGACTCCATTCTATCCCCCCTAAAAGAGCATCTCAAACGGATTGGTATTCACACAATCTGTTTGTGATGCTTTTTTACTGCAATTTTCAGAGCAAAAATGCTCTAATACTCCCCCTCCCTGATGATCCCACTGTGAGCTCCGGTGATTTCTTCCTTTTTGGCACTGGCAGGACATGCGCAAAGTGACTTACAGGACCTGCGCCATGTGACTCAGCCTGTCACATGTTGCAAGGTCCTGAAAGTATGGTACCCAGAGGTCCTGCTGATGCTTGGAAGGAAGAAATCACTGGAGCTTGCCGTGGGATCGTCGGAGAGGATAGCAAATTGTGCATGTGTATGTCTGTCTTTGTGTGTGTGTGCAGTGAATTTGTGCTTTTTTTTTTTTCCTTTCCTTTTTTACACAGCTGCATTTGTGTAAGTGAAAAACGCAGCACAAACGTCCAGTGGGCACATAGCCTTAAAGTAGCTAGTCAACAATAGTGTGCTCCTGAAGATTGGGAAGTATGTGTAGCAGCACCCTCCTGTAGCTTATTTACAGTCACTACATACAACATTTTTGATTTTGCCTGTTTTCCAGATGCGCGCCCTAACATCTTGTGAGTGTTGCATTTGCCCAGACTGTTTCCGGATGCACTTTACTGTTGCAGTAAAGGAGAAACACATTAGAGATATGGTGTGCCCTGCGTGCGAGGAGCCAGAAATTAGTGATGAGGGTGAACTCTTACACTATTTTTCTACACTTGATATCCTGGTGAGTCTAATTGTCAGCAATGTATACATTTTATATGACTTTGTGGGAGCAAAACGTTTTGTTTCCAACAGAAACGCCTATGAAATCTTCTCATTGTTGCCCCCGAAACACGAGAAGATTTAGACTGGTTTGCCTTTAGTTGGTGTGCATAGTTGACATTTGTTGATTAAATTATTGTAAAATATTTGCAAATTGATTTGATTACTATTTTGATTTATAATAGATGTATTCTAATTTTCATTTTCTTTGGCGCTTTCCAGTTGCGGGACACTCTGGAGGAGGATGCGTACAATTTATTCCATAAAAAGTTGACAGAGGGACACTTATGAAAGATCCGAAGTTTCTTTGGTGCACACATGTGGGTATATCTAAAATAATTGAGTTATTATTGAAGATTAAAAAAATTAAGTTAGGCTTTAATTGCAATTTGGGGCAGAGGAGAATGGAACATGAGATGGAGAAAGAAGGGGGACAGCATACATCTATATAAAAGGGAACCTATCGCGTCCCCTGTTCATGGAGCACCACAAGTAGTTCTGGGTGCATATCTATAATCCCTTAATTACAGTCCCTTCATGTGTTAGGATATATAAACAGATCTTTGGAAAATGTATTTCTAAAGACGATTTATGAGATGCTAACTAGGGCTTTGACTAGTCATGGGAGCATTAGTTCCCCGACTAGTCGGCCCACTTAATGTTATCATGCCCCTGTGGGAGTGATAACATGCAGATGCTGCTTTACATAGCGGCAGCATCTGCATGTCTATACAAATCTGTGCATGTTTGTGGTTTTGTATCTCAACATTGAGCTTCTCTGATGCCAGGTGTATGCGAAAGACTCACTGCGCATGATCAAAAGTCGTCCATACTTCTGGTCCATTGCACTACGCTGAAGCCGGATGCATACTCCCAGCTTAAGAGTGCAGTGAGCCTCTCTGAAGCCGGGACACGTACACCTGTCGGTGAAGCTGAGGGGAGCAAAGACACATAGCTTTGTAGAACGATGCTTATGACGCTGGGCATTGCAAAGCATGTTATCACTCCCACAAGGGCCTGATAACATGTTAAGTGAGCTAACTAGTAAGGGGAACTAATGCTCCCTTGACTAGTCAAAGCCCTAGTTAGCATCTCATAAAAGATCTTTCGAAATACTCACTAGTTCACTCCATAGTTATAATGTAAAATAAGAAGGTGAGAGACTAGTATTGACTGAAGGTCGACTTAAGGGGTTGATAGCTTTGGTAATACTATTCTCATTTTCTGGGTCAATTTAGATAGAATACAGTATACAATATTTGTAGTAGCAAGAAGTGGACTACATGCCAGTTATGTGGGGATCATGATGTACTATCTTATCAAATACCATCATTTTTAACTGTAACTTACCTTGTAACATACCATTATAATATACCCCTGTTTATATAGGACACTTCATATTAACAAACATTTACTGCGATGGACACATACTGCATTTGCTATACATGAATGCCCAGAACACCAGAAGAAAATGTAAAGCATTTCCCCTTCTGATGTCCGTCAGGTGTAGCCTGACAAGTCACAAGAGAGAAATGATGTAACCAGAGCTTGGTAGGTTTAATATACAGGTTTAAAGCTGTGATTAAATCTTAGCATAGCTGTAATGGTACCTTTTACACGCCGCCACAGGAAGGTAGAAACCGCCAGGCATCGGACACAATTGTGCCTGTTGCCTTGAAAAGACCGCGAAGTGGCGGCGTGTAATTCAGGAAGTTCCTTCCTGTGTCTTCGGATACCTGTGTCTGAGCTGTGCTCAAAAACAGGCAGACATAATCCCTATGGTGGCAGCGTGTAATTGGGGCACAGGCAGGTTATTTGCATGCCCTAGTGAATTCCCTGGGGCGTGCCACAGCGTCATGGATACCACGCCCCATCAGCTATCATTGGTGGGGGCTACTGTGTAACCATTGGCTGTCTCTGCACAGGGCGGCATATTTAAAGGGAACCAACCACCTCGGATGACCCTCATACACTGTTAATATGTGCCCCTGCAGCCTAGTAAACCATTTGCAGCACTGTTTTTGTGTGAAAAGTGGCTGCAGTAGAAGTGAGATAATGATTTTATAAACTTACATGCCTGCGTACTTGAGGGCGTCTCCCTGTGTGTGCTGGCACTTGTGAGCTGTGCTCGTCATGCCTGCTCTCCCCTCCCTTATGCACGCCCCCTCTCAGCCTGCTATAGTGATGTGAGGCTGATTGCGTCATAAAGGGGGTGGGGCTACCGGGATGCCGCGATTTAGCCCCGCCCCTTTATGACGCAGTCAGCCTCACACAGTATAGCAGGCTGAGAGGGGGCGTGCATAAGGGAGGGGGAGAGCAGCATGACGAGCACAGCTCACAAGTGCCAGCACACACAGGGAGACGCCCTCAAGTACGCAGGCATGTAAGTGTATAAAATCATTATCTCACTTCTACAGCAGCCACTTTTCACACAAAAACAGTGCTGCAAATGGTTTACTAGGCTGCAGGGGCACATATTAACAGTGTATGAGGGTCATCCGAGGTGGTTGGTTCCCTTTAACGAGCTGACCAGTCACACTACACATTTGCAATAGCGTCATGTATTAGCCAGCCTTCCTGCACTGGCTGGCCAATCATGATGCTATTGCATTGTCCAATCACCGTACGAGCGTCACGTAATAGACATCTCTGTCACGCCTATGTAGTTACGGCGCACAATATGTACGCCCATATTCCCTTGTGGTGGCGGCGTGTAAATCAGGGAAGGTACTCCACAGAAGGTAACCCGCGGCACCCGTCGGCACTTCCGGGGAACGCAAATACCTTCTGTGGAGCACTTTGAGGCGGCGTGTATATGCGGCATCGGCAACCGTTGGCAACAGGTAAAAACGCGCGCTGCACGTGCGTTGCCTACCTGTTGCTACCCTCTGTGGCGGCGTGTAAAGGTACCATAAGATACAATAGAAAGGTTTTTGCCATATACTTCTGATGCAGAATTTGAGAAGAGATCTTCTTAAGTGAAGAGATCTGTAATGGTATAGTTATTTTATAGTCCCTGCGGTTCTGAATGGCCTTTGATGTAGGGTTTATCATTTGCCGTGGTTTCCCCCTTTTCAGTAGTTCCTGTTGGGCAATCAGTAATACTTTACAAAGAAGAGATATTGCCACAGAATTTCAGAGAAGAGTGAAGGTCACGTAATCTGCATATGTTACGTTAGACCTTCTCCTTTGTTTTTGCAGGTGTCCCTAATAAGGTTTTAATTTATTAAAATAACTTTTCACTGAATTCATGCTGTCCTAGTGCTATGAATTTGGAGGATGGCTGTACGACTGCAGCCACAAATAATTTTCTCTGAAACACTCTGGCATTTCAGAAAATACATAGTTTGAAGAGTTGTCCGGGAACTATGAGGAGAGACTCGACTAACTTGACGGTGCCTAAGGCCAGCTTTACCCCGCTGCACGCCAGTTGATTGATAAGTCTAACCCACATGTTTACCCAGTGAGAGACCTGTTGAAAAACAGGGGCGGTGCTCTGATACACCAGAGCATTTTAGAAAATAATATTTTCAGGCTGTAGTCATGCAGTCAGCCTCTTAATGATGCTGCTTTTGGTTTGGACAACATGGGTCAAGTGACAGGATCTTTTTAATGTTGGTATATTTTACACTAATTAAGCTGCAAAGGTGATAAAATTGTTAACAATTAGTGATGAGTGCTCGACACTTGATCAAGCATCAGGCTGCTCGGGCAAGCTTGTTACTTGGCCGAGCATTGCTGATGCAGAAACGCTATGCTGCGAAAAATTCAACAAAGTGGTTGCTAATGCAACCGGAGGTAAAATCACCGCACTTCCTGAGCAGCGCACCAAGCATCCTCCATGTAAAAGGTATCCTCTGAGGTTCCGAGGCTTTCGGAACTTCACTACACTACCCAGTCACCACCCAAGAGAGATCGCTTCCCAGCCCAAAGAGACCACAGGACTCCATTATACAAGTCGAATCCCTCCTGGCGTTCCCGCCCAAGACAACCGAGGACCTCTGGAGCTTGATCTCGCCGGTCTTCACATGATGTCTGGCACTCCACAAGTCCCAACGTGGTAGTCGGTTGTCTTCAATTTCGAGAGGTCTGGCTCTCTGCTATAGACTATGCATTGGTCCAGGAATTGGTATCCATCAGGTACAAAATTGAATTTTGCAAGGTCCCTCCCAGACGGTTCCTTCAATCCCATCCTCTCAAATCTGAGACTCTCGCCCCTGCCTTCTTCTGGGCTATTGAGTTTCTGCGCACGACAGGAGTCATTCCCTGTACCACGTTCTCAGCATTACGCAGGTTTCTACTCAAACCTGTTTGTGATACCCAAAAGGGACGGCGCCATCCACCCCATCCTGGACCTCAAGCACTTAAACGGCTCAGTCCGAATCCAGCCCTTCCGCACCGAGTCACTAAGATCCGTAGTCACCTCCATGGAGCGGAGGGAATTTCTGGCATCAATTGACATTCAGGATGCCTACCTGCACATTCCCATATGAGAGGCCCACCAGAAGTCCCTACGCTTCACAGTCAGAGATGAGCATTTTCAATTTACCACTCTCCCCTTTGCCCTGGCCACAGCTCCTCGGGTGTTCACCAAGGTCATGGCAGCTGTCATAACTATCCTCCCCCAAGGGTCATTGTGGTCATTCCCTACTGGGACGACCTCCTCATCAAGGGATCTTCCTTTCATGCCTCCGCCGAAAGTGTTCAGATTTCTCTAGACATGTTGACCTTCCTCAGCTCCTCCGGAGACTCGCCTTTCTTGGCATGGTCTTGGACATGTCTTGTGGCTGCGTCTTCCTACCCTCAGACAAACAGAGTTCCTTACTCCGAGGGACCCAGGCCCTTTGTTGTCACTCACTTCATGATCTGACCTGCTGACATGTGCAGATAACAGTAGTGGGTGGATCAGAGATTCACCTGCGCCTCTTTAATCAGTCATATAGTTAGATCACGCCGTTAAACACTGACAACACTATCTAACACATAGCAGGATTGCATCATTCTACGCTGCCATTGGCAATCCCGTGCACGATCATGGGGCACCAATGTGTTACCATGACTGCCAGGGGTCAGATGAAGACTGCTGTCACTGTCATGGCTCACTTCCTGTGAATGCAGGCTAACTGCCGATGTGCATAGGACATGATAATTTCTCCAGTGCAGAGTCGTGCATCAGCATGGCTCTGTACTGCAGAAGGGATCAGACACTGCAGTGTTCAGGCACCCTAAGGGGCAAAAGTAATATAAATATTAAAAACATCAGCCCAGGGCACAATAAAATAACCGCCACACATCCCCAGATCCCTGAAAAAAGAAAACGCTATGGTCTTGGAATATGATCACAATTTTTTTTTTTACAAAATTCACAATTTCTCTTTACCAGTTAGATAAAAGTATACATGTATCTACATAACGACCTTGTGATCATACTGACAGGTCAGTTTTACCATATAGTGAATGTGTAAATTCAAAACCCAAGGAAGTCATGAAATTCCACTTTTTTTTTTTCAATTTCACCAAGTTTGGAATTTTTTTCCCCCCTATTTTCCAGTGCATTATGTAGTAAAATAAATGATGTCATTCAAAAATACAACTCGTCCTGCAAAAAACAAGCCCTCATATGTCTATATTGATGGAAAAGTAAAAAAAAGTTATGGCTCTCCAAAGAAGAGGAGGAAGAAAATGGAAAATCGCCGGGTGGTGAAGGGGTTAAAAGGGAAATAAAATTATGTAGCACAGCAAATGACTTTTGTTTTTAGGTTGCAGTATACTTATAGAAGGTCAGTGAGGGTATGTGCATACGTTGAGTATTTGGTTACAGAAATTTCTGCATCTCTTGGTTGGGAAAGAGCAGTGTTAAAATGTGCTTTTTGCTGCATTTTCATTGTGTTTCTGCATGCGTTTTTATAGCATCTGACAGACTTCATTGAAGTCAGCGAGTGAACACAATGCTGCCGCTGAAATAATTGATATGCTTCAGATTATTTTCTGCACCAAATCACAAATAAGGACTGGTTTCACACTACCATTTTTTTGGAATCCAGGGGGATGCAGGTAAAGCCTGCATTTTCCCCGCAATTGACAAACTGGATGCCCCCGCACCAGTATTATGCCTGACGGATCAGTGATAATACCGGTGTGTGAGCATCTGGTTGCGTACCTTTTTCTGCCGGATATGGTGGAAAATAATATGCCTCCTAGGGGGCAAGACATTTAGAACTGCATTCTGGCCATGCGCAGTTCAAAACCCCAGATCTGGCATCGGGATCCGGAGTCTGTTGGATCCAGGGTCCTTAGAGCCATATTTTAAATCAACCCGGAGTGCCCCAGATCTGGGTATTCAGGGTTTTCTACACGGACACCAATATCGCAACATGTTGCGATTAAGGTTTCAGTGCAAAAACAGTGGACAACTGGATAAGGGGAGAACGGGAAGAACTGGATGCACCCGCAGGTACCTGTGGCCCCATTGAAAGTCAGTGGGGCTGAAAACGGATGCAAGTGCTTCCAGTTTAAGCTGGATTCACACGGATGCCAAAAATGGTAGTGTGAAACCTGTCTAAGCAACAAGTGCATGGCACTTCAGCATTCTCAATGCCTTTGCTTGCATCAGGATTCCCCTTCAGGTTTTGTGATAAATCTGCACTCAAGAACGCATCAGAAAACGCATCGTGTGCACACAGCCTGATACTGTGACAACAATGTTCCCTGCAGCGTCTCCGGAGAGATGCGTCCAGGCATCTTCTCCATGCTGTTCCCATACCATTTGAGCGCTGTTTTCATCTATTTCAGCATTTTTCCTGCCTTCACATCTCCCCCACCTGCCAATCACGCCCTGAGTTTCCCATTGTCTTCCTTTAGACTCATTATTCGAGTCTGGCACATAGAGGTTTCTAACCTGCTCGATTTGACTACCTAGCACCCCCGAGTATTTTAGTGCTCGCTCATCAGTAATAATGCATTAACAGACATGAGAAGCAATGGGATAAAACTGAGTGGTGGGAGACATTAGATATTAGAAAAAACTTATTGACAGTGAGAATGATCAGCGAGTGGACCATGCTGCCACGAGAGGGGGTGAGTTCTCCTTCAATGAAGTCTTCAGAGGCTGGACAGACATCTGTCTGGGCTTATTTAGTTAATTGTGCTTTGTGCAGGAGGTTGGACCAGATGACCTGGAAGGTCCCTTCCAACTCTACCATTCTGTTATTCAATGACGCATAAAAATATATACCAAAATCAGCAGTACACTCTGAAATTCTAAGGAAGCACCCCCAAACCTGTAAATAATAGGCTTGTTTTGTGTCTATATTCTTTTAGTGTTCATTTGGATTTATTTATGAAGGAGATCAACTTGATGTGAAGTGTCCTCAGTGCTCTTGCAGCTTCTGCAGGAAATGCAAGCGACCGGTAAGTTTAGAGCACTGAGAGTTTGGCTGCTGACCTTGACAGATAACCAGGTAGATAAAACTGCAAAGGAAATTTGGTAAAAAAGATGATTTATGTAATATGAAGATATAGAATCTAGAGAAGTGTCCCAAGTGTACATCCTGAAGCAATCTGGTTTAGTGGCATGTTGTCTGTCCCTTGTTATAATAATAATAATATTTATTCATTTATATAGTGCTATTAATTCCATAGTGCTTTACATACATTTGCATTTGCAACAATGTCCCTCTTAGGGCTCACAATCTAAATATCCTATCAGTATGTCTTTGAAATGTGGGAGGAAACCAGAGTGTCCAGAGGAAACCCACGCAAAAACAGGGAGAACATACAAACTCCTTTCAGATTTTGTCCTTGCTGGGAATTGAACCGAGGACCTCAGCACTGCAAGGCTGCAGTGCTAACCACTGAGCCACAGTGCCACCCATAACACAGGCAAAAATACTGTATGACCTGCATGTTAGACTGCTTTTTATCTTGCATTGTGCATATTAAACCTCCTAAATTCATTTCTCTAGACTCTAATTAAACATTATGACTTTCCTATTAATAATACAGTGGGAAGAGCAGCATCGAGCTCTGAGTTGTGAAGATTTCCAAAGTTGGAAGAGAGAGAATGATGCTGAATACCAGGCACAGGGACTGGCCGTGTACCTGCAGGAAAACGGGATCAGTAAGTCCACTGCTGAAAGAGGATCTTTCACTTGTTTGAGCTTGTTAAAAATAGTAGATTATAATTTGTTGTAGATCATCGCTTTTGCTTTTTAGCTATTTGTTTCCCTCAACCCAGGTGTATGGGAGCTTGTTGTTTTGCACTTCTGAATGACACCAGTCATTTTATCATATACTGAATAATGGGAAAAAAATTCCAAGGGGCATCCTTTTTTATATCACCTCCGAAGCTACTTCCTTACCAATCATTTTGCAGCTTTTTGCTAGTTGTCCAGGACGTAGTAAGCAGTTTGTTGTTAATACTGTTGTTTAGCTGCAAAAATGTATAGCCATTAACATTTAATTAGTCATGTAAGGTCCATTGAACCCCAATCGAGTTCTTTTTCTGCAAGTATAGTATAGTAGCTTCCTAGCTCAGACGCCCCTCAAGTGAATCTTGAGATGTGGCATTGACTACACGTGCCACAGTGACCCCATGCAACCAATAATGTAAGTATTTGGGGACAAGAAAGTGAACGTTAACAATCAATTGCAAAATTGCAACATTTTGTGGCAAAACTGGCTCCAAACTTTGCCAGCTTTCCTCTGACAATGCACTGAGCATGTATCCGCTTAGAATTTGGGTCAAGTAATATTTGCAAATAGCTGTAGAGTGGTCTCCCAGAATCAATGTTACTAGTGGACTCTTAACACCCCATAAGGAGCCATAAAGTCTAATACCATATGCACTCAACAGGAAGGAAGCACCAGGCCCCAATAATAAAGGAAGAGGCAACACAGGTGCAAGAAACCAACACTCCAACCACTCTCCGTCTACCGTGTCATAGAGGGGGTGATTGGTGGTATTTTATATGCACACAGAATGAGATATCCATGGGGCGCCAGTCATACACGTGATGCAAAATGTGCATATAAAATACCACCAATCACCCCTTCTATGACACGGTAGACTGAGAGTGGTTGGAGCATTGGTATCTTGCACCTGTGTTGCGTCTTCCTTTATTATAGGAGCCAGCTGCATCCTGCTGAGTGAATATAGTATTAGACCTTATGGCTGCTTATGGTGAGTTTTCTTTGAATTTTACATCCTTTGTTTGCTTGTTATTTTTGGACTCTTAACACCTCAGTCTGCTGGTAATGTAATATCATCTTTTTATTCAGCTTGCCCACACTGCAAGTTTTCTTATGCTCTTGCCAGAGGAGGTTGTATGCATTTTAACTGCTCTCAGTGTCGCCATCAGTTCTGTAGTGGATGTTACAACACTTTCCACTCCAAAAATGTAAGTAGCTTATTTAATATTCTGTTTAGAAGCCATTCAGGATTTTTCTGTATTGATTTATTTTCACATGATAACCACAATTTCCAGTCAGATATTACAATGTTTGGCGTTTTTAGATGCTTACTACCTATAAGGTATGTAACGGGATAGTAAATATTTTATGATACAGTACCAGTAGAAGTTCCTTAAGATACTCCTATTGCCTGAATCACTTCCTGTACAAGCTGGAGCGATTAATGCAATAAAATGTCTCTAGGCGCACTCCCTATCAGCATTATATTGTGATGGCCATCAGCATATGGTGAGAGCTCCTCCCTACATTCACTTAGGGTGCCTTCACATTAGCGTTTGGCGCCGCAGCGTATGCTGCGTTCCCATACGCATTCACACGCATGCGCACTGCGTTCCTATGTTTAACATAGGAACGCATGGTGCCTGCGTTTGCTGCGTTCGGGTGCGGATGCGGACGATATCTGCTCCTTCCGGTGTCCAGCATCCGCACCCGGGACGCAGCATGTTGCATTTTTTGTGCGTTTGGGGACCTTGGAAGATCAGCAAGCGTCCCCAAGCGTACAAAAAATGCATTGCCGTCAATGGGTCCGCAGTGTTCAGCGCTTGACAGCGCGGGAGAACGCTGCGGACCCATTGAAAAATCTCCCGGTGGCCGCCGGTGATGTCACAGGAGCTCACCGACGGCCACCGGGAGATCAGCTGACGCTCTGCTGTCCTCCTCCTCCCCGCCGCCGGTAATCTGCTAGCGATGTCGGCGGGGAGAACAGCTGATCTGAGAGCTGTTTGAATCTTCCCGCGCCGACATCTCCTCACAGTGTCGGCGCGGGAAGATTCAAACAGCTGTCAAATCAGCTGTTCTCCCCGCCGACAGTCCCGGAGCTTACCGGCGGCGGGGGGGCGGAGATCTCCGGCGCTGATCTCCGCCCCCGGCCCGCCCCCGGACAGCGCCGATTGGCTGCCGGGCTCCATAGTGATGTGTCCGCAGGCGGACATTATCCGCTGCGGACACATCATTTGGACCCTGCTTTTGACAGCGTTTGTGTCTGCATGCCATCAGCATGCAGACACAAACGCTAATGTGAAGGCACCCTTAGGACCCCTTTAGGCTGGCTTCAGACTTGCAGTTGCATCTGCAGCGTTTTGCAGATGCATCTGCAAGCATCTGCATGCAGACTGCGGCCCCTATGTTTATAATGGAGCGCACGGCGGTCTGCAGATGCTTGCAGACTGCCGTGCGCACCCATTCACTCCTACATGTGATCTGTGCGCAGGTGGATGCCTGCGCACAAATCACACACTCCCGCCCGCACCATGGACGCGAGATGTCGCGTCCCTGGTGCGGCCGAGAGTGTGTGATCTGTACGCAGGCATCCGCCTTCGCACAGATCACATATAGGAGAGAATGGGTGCGCACGGCGGTCTGCAAGACCGCCGTGCGCTCCATTATAAACATAGGGGCCGCGGTCTGCATGCAGATGCTTGCAGATGCATCTGCAAAACGCTGCAGATGCATCTGCAAGTCTGAAGGCAGCCTTACACAATGAGACTTTCCAGCGATCCGACCTGGCCGGGATCGCTGGAAGTTCTCTCTGCAGTCGCTGGTGAGCTGTCAAACAGGCAGACTCACCAGCGACCAGCCAGCAGCGACATCGCTGGTAACCAAGGTAAACACCGGATAGCTAAGCAGCGCGCGTTGCTTAGTTATCCGGTGTTTACCCTGGTTACCAGTGCCCAGCATCTAATGTGTGGCGCTGGGCACTGGCTGTGAGGTCGCTGGTCCTTGGTCTCTCGCGGTCACACACAGCGATGCGTGCTGACCAGCGGGAGACCAAAAAATGGTCCTGAACGATTTGTAGCGATCAGCGACCTCACAGCAAGGGGCGTGATCGCTGATGCGTGTCACACACTGAAACATCACTGGAGAGGTCGCTGTTACATCACAAAACCTGTGACACTTCAGCGACATCGTTAGCGATGTTCCAGTGTGTGAAGTACCCCTTAGACACCTAGTTTAATTGTGTTTTGATGATGATTCCAAAGAAAACAGAAGTGTTAACTTAATTTAAAGGGAATCTATCACCAGTTATTGCTACCTGATCTGAGAGTAGCAAGATGTAAGGGCAGAGACCCTGATTCCAGTGATATATCACTTACTGAACTGCTTGCTGCAATTTGGTAAAATCATTGTTTTATTTGCTGCAGATCTACCAGTTCTCTTAATGCTGAGCTCTGCATAACCCTGCCCACATTAATGTTTGGCAGCTTTCTGTGTACACTATTCATGGAAATAAAGCTGCCAATCAGTGGTGTGGGCATGGTTTTTCCTGGCAGCAAGTTTAGTAGCCTTTTTGTGATAATCTCCTGCTGATAAAACAGTGATTTTATCAAAACTACAGCAAGCAGCTGAGTAAGTGACACATTGCTAATGTCAGGATCTCATCAGATGAATATGAGGAAGGTGCAAAACATGCACCAAAAAGCTTCATTTCTTTTTCGCTCCATTGGGAGACCCAGACATTGGGTGTATAGCTTCCACCTCCGGAGGACACACAAAGTATTACACTTAAAACAAGAAGTGTAACTCCTCCCCTACTGCCTATACACCCCCTCTAGGAGAAATCCCATCAGTTCTTAGCTTTGTGTTGAAGGAGGCACACTCTGCACTCATGCACTCTCACGTAGTCTTACTCACTCTCCCTGGAGAGTGTCGGATGGAAGAAAAGTGGATCCATATGGATCCCCAGCGTGTCTCCTTCCTCACCCTTGGGCAGAGGCGGTTGAGGTACCCTTGGGGTACAACGGACTGGAGCCCTCTTGCTGTTTTCCTTCTCCATCGCCTCGGGGCTCTGGAGAAGTGGGATCGTTACGAGCTCCCAGGACATCTGGAGCTCTGACTCCATCCACAGCCCCTTTGGACTCTGTACGCTGGAGTTGTGGACCCCAGGGATCGGCCCCCTGCACCTATACAAGGTATTCTGGGGGTTTATGCTGCGGCTGCAGCCCGTTCTATGCACCTGGGGTGGTCGCTGGAGGCTCCCCTGGACCCTGGCGTCCTGTCCCTGCAGCGCCGCGGGTATTGCGGTGTCTCCGGGAGGTACCGCGCTCGGGCGCTCCCGAGCGCCGGCCGGCCATGTAAATCTACGCCCCGGCTTCATTGCAGCCTTCTATTTTGCCTGGATGTCCGGGCTCCACAGGAGGCGGGCCCGGCCGCCTTGGGGAGCGGTCTTAGTGCCCGGCCGCTCCCATCCCTATGGCCGCATCCTAGCTCAGCTAGGGAGGGGAGTTGCCCTCCGGATTCCCGCGCCACTAGGCCATGCCCCCTCACTCGGCTCCGGCGGCCATCTTGTGTATGGGACTGAGACTTCTCTCAGCATCTCTCCCTGCACTCTGCGGCTGTTAGGAAGGAGCGCGGCATCCGGAGGGCACACATAATCTCCTTATCAGGCTGGTAAGTCACCACAGGTTTCCTGGTGGTGCCTTCCTACCCCTATTCCTCCCTCTAGTGTATCCCTCTTGGAGGATTACTACTAGGGGCGACATGTCTTCCACCAGGAGCAAAGCCGCTAAGGTGCAGACATTCTATTCATCTTGCACTGCTTGCAAGATCGCGCTGCCTGCTGGGTCTGTATTCCCTCATTGCTCTGCCTGCACTTCACATGAGACTGAGGTGGCACACGGGGCTCCCCCCAGCTCTGCTATTACAGAGCCTTCTCCTAGCCCGGGGACCAGGCAGTGCCTCCTCCTTGGATGGTAGCTTTCACTAGGTCCTTTTCGGACTCTTTTGCCCAGTCCATGACGGCTCTAACCAGAGTCCTGCAGGAGTCTTTACAGGCTAGTCACCGGGAAAGTGCCCCCGGTCCCTCTGCCTCACGCCGCAGGCGCTACAGCGAGTCGTCCCCTTCTGGGGTTTGGACTCTGGAGACTATACAGGGGTTTCAGACATAGCTCCCTCTCCTAGACCTCCTAAACGGCCACGTAGAGCTCTCTCTCCTGCTTCCTCTCATCACACGGAGTCTCATGCTGAGGGCTCTCAGATTGATGGGGGAGATAGACAGGATTCCGTGAGGCCTTCGGACGAGACCTCAGAGGAAGATTCCTTGGTGGATGACTTGGTGTCCTCCATTAATACTGTACTGGATCTAACTGCTCCCCCTCCCGTGGTGGAGACTTCGCTCTCAGAGGAACTGTATCAGTTCCTTCCTCCATCCAGGCCTCGGGGTTCATTCTTTGATCATTCAAACTTTCGATCAACTGTACAGACTCCCAGGGCTTGCCCTGATAAACGCTTTTCCAGGAAACAGAAGGATACTCGGTATCCTTTTCCTCCTGATGTTGTAAAGAGTTGGTCGGTTTCTCCTAAGGTGGACCCCCCAGTCTCCAGATTGTCATGTCGGTTGCAGATGGCTCCTCTTTAAAGGATCCCACTGACCGACAGATTGAACTTCTGCAGAAGTCAATCTATGAAGCTACAGGAGCCTCGTTTGCTCCGGCTTTCGCTGCAGTTTGGGCCCAGCAGGCAGTTTCTGCCTGCTTGGCAGATCTAAATGTTGTAGCTCAGGATATTCCCGAGGTGACTACACTCACATCTCAGGCCTCTGCATTTACTGACTACGCTAGATCGGCGATCAGGGAATCCGCCAGCCGTACTGCAGTGGCTTCGGCTAACTCGCTCGCAGCCCGCAGAATGTTGTGGCTGTGAGACTGGTAGGCTGATGCCACTTCCAAGAAGTTTCTCCAAGGACTCCTGTTCGCGGGGAACAGGCTTTTTGGCGAACAATTGGACGACATCATCAAGGAATCCACAGGTGGAAAGTCAACTTCTTTGCCTCAATCTAAGGTGCAGAAGTCTGGTCAGCGTCAGATGCACGCCAAGTTTCGGGCCTTTCGTCCCTCCTCAAAAACGTCCTCCTCCTCCCGTACATACAAGGATCAGAAGTCAGGCCGGACGTGGAGGTCCAAGAATCAGCAAAAGAAGCCAGCCGGCGCCGCAGCCGCCAAGGCTGCCTCTTCATGACTCGCCGCCTCTCCCAGCAGCATCCTCGGTCGGTGGCAGGCTCTCCCATTTTGGAGACGTCTGGAGCAGTCTTATTCAAGACCGATGGGTGGTAGATGTCATCTCCCACGGCTACAGAATAGAGCTGACCTCGCGTCCTCCGGCTCGTTTCTGTCTCTCTTCGCCCCCGCCGGCAAGGGCCTCGGCTTTTCGTCAGGCGCTGGACGCCTTGAGACAGGACGGGGTGGTAACCCAGGTTCCCTCCGGGGAACTCTTCCAGGGGTTCTACTCGAATCTTCACGGTTCCCAAGAAGGACGGTTCGGTGAGACCGGTTTTGGACCTCAAGCTTCTCAACCGGCACGTGAGGGTCAGGTCATTCCGCATGGAGTCCCTGAGATCTATGATAGCGTCTCTATCTCAAGGGAACTTCCTAGCCTCGGTGGATGTCAAGGATGCCTAACTACACGTCCCCATCGCTCCTGCACATAAACTCTGGCTGAGGTTCGCAGTGGGGGAGGAGCACTTTCAGTTCGTGGCTCTTCCCTTCGGCCTTGCCTCCGCACCAAGGGTCTTCACCAAAGTGATGGCGGCAATGGTAGCTGTTCTGCATTCCCAGGGCCATGCAGTGACTCCGTACTTGGATGACCTTTTCGTCAGAGCCCCCTCTGCGGAGCAGTGTCAGCTGAGTCTCTCAGTAACTCTAGACACTCTGCAGCACTTCGGGTGGTTGATCAACGTACCCAAGTCTGTTCTCCTTCCCGCTCAGTCAATAACTTATCTGGGCATGGAGTTTCATATTGCCCCGTCTCTGATCGTCCTGCCTGTCGACAAGCAGATGTCGATTCAGGAGGAAGTCCAGTCTCTCATGCAGTCAGACTCGGTATCCATCAGGCGTCTGATGCACGTTCTGGGAAAGATGGTGGCGACCATAGAAGCAGTACCATTTGCGCAATTCCACCTACGTCCGCTGCAATTGCAGATTGTGCGCGGATGGAACAAGAAGTCCTCCTCTCTCGACCAGCACATCCCTCTGTTGGCATCCACGAAGGAATCTCTACATTGGTGGCTGCTTCCCACCTCCCTTTCTCGAGGCAGATGCTTTCTGCCCCCCTCTTGCCACGGACGCCAGTCTCCTAGGCTGGGGCGCCGTCTTTCTTCACCACCGGGCGCAGGGCACCTGGACGGAGCAGGAATCCTCCCTTCAGATCAACGTTCTGGAGATTCGGACCATTTATTTGGCTCTTCTGGCTTTTCAGAGATTCCTGGCGGGGAATCAGATTCGGATACAATCCGACAACGCAACCGCGGTCGCTTACATCAATCACCAGGGAGGCACTCGCAGCCCTCAAGCCTTCGCGGAGGTCCAACGTATCCTACAGTGGGTCGAGGACAACGACTTGTCCATCTCGGCAGTGCATATTCCCGGAGTGGACAATTGGGAGGCCGACTATCTAAGTTGGCAAGGTATGGATGCAGGAGAATGGGCTCTCCACCCAGATGTTTTTCTGCACATCTGCGACAGATGGGGAACACCAGACGTGGACCTGATGGCCTCCCGGTTGAACCACAAGGTTCCGGTTTTCATGTCTCGTTCTTGAGACAGCAAGGCTGTGGGGGCAGACGCTCTGGTCCAGGACTGGTCCAGGTTTCGCCTTCCCTACGTGTTTCCTCCATTCCCTCTACTACCCAGGGTTCTACGGAAACTCAGGACGAAATGTCGACAAGCCTGCTCATCGCCCCAGACTGGCCCAGGAGGGCCTGGTATCCGGACCTGTTACAGCTCTCGACGGGGGATCCTGGAGGCTCCCGCTCCGACCAGACCTTCTGTCTCAAGGGCCGTTCTTCCACCACAATTCCGCGGCCTCGGCCTGACTTTGTGGCACTTGAAGACTGGTTGCTAACATCTCGGCTTTCTTCTGAGTCGCCGCAACCATGAGATAAGCCAGGAAACCTGCATCGGCAAAGATTTACCGCAGATTTGGAAAATATTCTTTTCTTGGTGTCGTCTCAACGGAAAGACTCCTTGGCCTTTCTCTCTTCCAACCCTTCTTGCCTTCCTACAATCTGGATTGAATAAGGGTTTGGCTCTCCGTTCCCTCAAAGGTCAGATCTCCGCACTGTCTGTGCTGTTCAACAAGCGTCTGGTTAACCTTCCTCAGGTAAGACGTTTGTGCAAGGGGCAAATCACATCGTTCCCCCTACAGACGTCCTTTGGACCCCTGGGACCTTAATATGGTTCTTTCGCCTTATAAAAGCCGCCTTTCGAACCTTCGAGAGAGGTGTCACTCTCTAGACTTTCACAGAAAGTTGCTTTTCTTGTGGCCATTACTTCTTTGCGAAGAGTTTCAGAGCTGGCTGCCGTCTCCTTTTCTGGTGATTCACCAGGATAAAGTGGTGCTCCGGCCTGTGCGGAGTCTTACCGAAGTGCTTTCTCCGTTTCACCTGAATCAAGACATTGTCCTGCTGTCTTTTTGTCCTAATCCCGTTCATCAGTATGAGAAGTCTCTGCATACTTTGGACCTGGTCAGGGCTGTCAGGATTATGTCTCCCACACGGCTTCTTTTCGCCTCACGGATTCCTTGTTCGTTCTCACGACAGGCGAGAAAAAAGGAACGCAGGCCTCCAAGTCTTCCTTGGCTCGGTGGATCAAGGCTCCTATTCAGGAAGCCTACCTTCTCTCTGGTACGCCTTTACCTGCAGGGATTAAGGCGCATTCCACAAGAGCTGTGGGTGTCTCGTGGGCCTTACGTCATCAGGCCACGGCACAACAGGTATGTTAGGCGGTTACATGGTCCAGTCTACACACCTTTACAAAAAATTATCAGATTCATGCGTATGCTTCGGCAGACGCTAATGTGGGCAGACGGATCCTTCAGGCGGCGGTCGCTCACATTTGAAGTTACTGTCACGCTTGGGTCTTTTCCCACCCAGGGATAGCTTTTGGACATCCCAATGTCTGGGTCTCCATGGTGAAAGAGAATTTGTTACTTATCTAAATTTTTTCTCTAGCTCCTAATTGGGAGACCCAGCACCCACCCTGTTGGCCTTTTGGTCGTTGTTCTTTTATTTAAGTGACTGGTGTTGTACATGTCGCTCTATTGGCCCTGTTGGCCGACAATTTTTAGCGGACCTTTTGGTCTTGGAGTGGGTTTTATCCTCCTTCCTGCTTGTGCACCGAACTGGTGGGATTTCTCCATAGAGGGGGTGTATAGGCAGTAGGGGAGGAGTTACACTTCTTTTTTAAGTGTAATACTTTGTGTTTCCTCCGGAGGCGGAAGCTATACACCCAATGTCTGGGTCTCCCAATTAGGAGCTAGAAGAAAAAGAATTTACAGTAAGTAAACAAATTCTCTTTTTTTATTGTACATTAATAAGTTTATTAGTACCTTTACCTGGCCCGACTTTAGATATATTATTATTGGCTTCCATTATTAATGAATTACCTTTTTTTCCGGATTATAAAATTCACTTTTTTTCCCATAAAATTGGGGGGAAATGGAGGTGCGTCTTACAACCTGGATATACCATACCAGGGCGGTTGGTGTGGAGCGGCTCAGGAGGGTCAAAGGGTCATCGATGCTACGGGCCTGGAGGAGGTGGTTTCACACGGGATTTTGGCACATTTCATGGATGGACTGCAGGAAAATGGCTGCTGTGGCAGCTTCAGCAGATCAGTGACACATTATTCCCATTGGCAGATCAGATTTATGAATAATGTTAAAAGATGACCTATGTGTAAATGTATCATTCTTTCCTAGAAATGCACACTCCCATCTTGCACAATCAGGATGTCTCTTCATGCTCATCATCCTAGAGACTGCTTATTCTACCTGCGAGACTGGGAGGTGATTCGTCTGCAAAACCTTCTTCAGGTAAACCAATTCTGACTTGTCTGTTTTGGCTCTCCTTCATCTATATCGATAATGTTATGTAATAATAGTAACATACATTTACTTGGAAAAAACATAACATGAAACCTACTATGCGTAGTATATTACTGCCTATGAAACTGAGGTGTGCCCCTGCAAAATGAGTCAGTGTAGTGGTTCATTCCTGTCATTTACATGTGAGTATGACTCATTTGGTAATAGATATTATCTATTATATTAGATATTATTTATAGGTATTAGACACTATCTATCGGTAATAGATATTATCTAGGTTGCATAACTTTACCTGGCCACCTCTCCCCTCCAGCTTGATATCTTGGTTTCTTTCTTCATATCCAGGTCACAAAAAAATTATTATAGTGCAGGACTCTAAGTATAATTATTTTTCTAAATCACTCTATGGCTCATTCACATGTTGCGTTTTGTTTGTGCATTTTACAGTATTAGTAAAGTGAATGATTCTCGTGCACATTTAGTTTTTCCTTGCAGATTTTAAGCAGTTTCAAATCAGTAGCAGGTAAATCTTTGAAACATTGTCTATTCATTGAATTGGATTGGAAAAAAATGCATTAAAAAATGTGTTTTTCTCAGCATTTTTCCTGCCAACACTGCAGTATTTACAGCAGAAAAATCTACTTCAAATACCGTATATACTCGAGTATAAGCCGACCCGAGTATAAGCTGAGGCCCCTAATTTTACCCTCCAAAACTAGGGAAACTTATTGACTCGAGTATAAGCCTAGGGAGGGAAATGAAGCAGACTCTCATCATGGTATACAGCCCCTCTCATCATGATAAATGCCCCCCATTACTGGTATATAATCCCCATCACTGGTATATAGGACCCCCATCACTGGTATACAGTTCCCCCCCATCAGAGTTACAGTCCCCATCAGTGGAATACAGCCCCCATCAGTGTATATACAGGCTCACCCTCAGTGATATATACAGGCCCCCATCAGTGGTATATACAGCCCCATTAGTGTATATACAGCCCCCATCATGTATATACAGCCCCCATCAGTGTATATACAGCCCCCATCAGTGGTATATACAGCCCCCATCAGTGGTATATACAGCCCCCATCAGTGGTATAAACAGCCCCCATCAAGGGTATATACAGCCCCCATCAGTGGTATATACAGCCCCCATCAGTGGTATATACAGCCCCCATCAGTGGTATATACAGCCCCCATCAGGTATATACAGCCCCCATCAGTGGTATATACAGCCCCCATCATGGTATATACAGCCCCCCCCCCTCAGTGGTAATACAGGCCCCTTATCAGTGGTATATACAGACCCCTTTATCAGTGTATATACAGCCCCTCCAACAGTGGTATATACAGGCCCCCCTTGCTACCGCACACCTGTAAAATAATATATCGTTCATACTTAACCCCGTCGCTCTGCCACCGCGCGTCCTCCGGTCTTCTTCCTGCTTGTACCCGGCTTCTATTCCTGTGGCGGGCGCAGCAGCAATGACGTCATTGGTTCTGCGCCAGTTACATGACGCCGGGTACAAGCAGGAAGAAGACCGGAGGACGCGCGGTGACAGAGCGACGGGGTAAGTATGAATGATCTATTATTTTTACAGGTGTGCGGCAGCAAGGGGGGCCTGTATACTACTCATGGGGGGGCGCTTACATCGTGCAATGTAATATGCACCGCTCCCCCTGCCGCTGATGGACAGGGGGCTGCAGTGCATATTGTATTGCACTAGTGAGCAGGGGCACGTGACCACCCGCTCCTACTGCAGCCTCCTCCCCACTTCCTCCAGCTCCTGATCACCGTCCCTCCACTGAGCCTTCACATTGTGACTCGAGTATAAGCCATGGGGGGGCACTTTTCAGCACAATTTTTGTGCTGAAAAACTCAGCCTATGCTCGAGTATATACGATAACATGAATGTGTGCACATATCCTTTTAGAGATTTCTGACAATAACCCATATTATGGAACAATGTAAAGTCTGTGCTGTCGGCTACGCTAAACTTTACAGCATCCAACTTGTCACTTTAAGGTTAAGCTCAGATAGAGTGTTTGTGCTTCGTTTTTAATTGATCGTTTTTGGTGCAGTTTTTGCACCAAAAACAGATGCTCGTTTTGAAAAAAAGCATGACAAAGGCATAATCCCTTTGTGCTGCTTTTTTGCTCTCCGTGATCCCACGGTGAGCCTTGGTAATGTCTTCTTTCCAGGCAGTGGCAGGACCTGTGTGTTGTCTGCACGGTGCTTTAGGACCTAGCACCATGTGACTAAGTCACATGGGTAGGTCCTAAAGTGCTGTACAGACACCTTACAGGTCCTGCCACTGCCCAGAAGGAAGACCTCACCGAGGCTCACTGTGGGATCAAGTAATTGGATGTTAGTAATGGAGAAAGGAAACCAAAAAAATGCCACACAAATTGACGCTCATTATTTTCTGGATGCGCTTTCTGCACCACTAACGGAGCAGTAAAAAACGTCTGAAAAGCAAATTGAAATCGCATTCACTTTGTTGGCAGATATTTTGACTGATCCATTTTTAGTGCAGTGGGAAAAAAAAACCACCGCATCAAAGAAAGATCAAAAACATCAAGTGTGAACAATACCTTAGCTGCAGGCTTCAATACAGGACCGAGTGTAGTAAAATTCTGGGATGCTTGCTCAAGCACTGAACATAGAAGGCTGGCAGCAGGAAAAGGACGCTGTAGGCGGCCATTATCAGCAAAAACTATTAAAATCCTTTAGAAAAATGACTTCTGCAGAGTCCTGCACTGTACGCCTTTTCTTTTGGAATTGGCAGTACACCCACTGCTGGACAACCCCAGCCTAATTGATTCAGGATCCCAATTAAAATAAAAACAGTGTATACTTACCTCTATCAGCGACACCATTCCAACAATGTCAGTGACTGCTCCGAAAGAGTGACCTGACGTGTTGTGTTTCGTGTAGGTTGCAGTAAGTCGCTGATCATCATCTACAGACTTTGCTATTTCATCAGTACCAATTTCTGCCCTGATGGAATATTGATGAGCTGTGTGCATCAAGCGGCTATTCATTGGTCGCTGTCATGTTACTGTCTGGGAACAGCGTCGCTGCAGGAGGTGAGTATCCACTATTTTTATTCTAACATAGTTCCTGAATCAATTAGGCTGAGGTTGTCCTGTGGTGGAAAACCTTTTAAAACATTTTACCTTTTGGCAGCAAAAAATGTGTGTGCTTCAGCTTTATCACACCCATCATAATCCTGTTTACTGTATCTTTGGTATTACAGCTTTTACTACATCTTTCTGTCAGTCATACTTACACTTATCAGATACAGTATATATCTGTTTTATACGTTTCTTGATTTCTAAGATATTCGGTGTCTTTCACCTAGATATCCGATGTGAATTTTAACACAGACCCCCCTGCTGGAACACAGGCAGAACCTGGAGGTATGTAGGCATGCAGTGATGTCCTATGTTGTTGTTATTCGCAATTTCAAAGAGTATCAGAATGATGTAACGTTCAAAAATATATGCTAAATTAAAATATATCCGCCAATTAGCAGTTTTAGTATAGCTTATAGTGATCAGAGCTCCATTTTGTCTGAGACAGAGCACCAAATCTCTTTTGTAGCAATACAATTAAAGAGAATCTGACAGGTGATACATGCTGTCCATGAATCAGACACTGGCTGCATCATTTCACCAAACATAGTCCTAGGGCCGAGCCGCCCAGGGGAGCAGTTGGACAGGTGGGTCCCCAGTGACTTCTCCCCACCCGCTGACCTGGAGTGTCAGGACATTCCTACATGTGTATATAGGGGAAGGCTTTTGGGGGCACTTTTTTTTACCTGTCCGTTTTTTGTTTTTTTTTTCTTCTGAAAATATTTTATTTGAACAAATGCAATTGGAATAACAAAATAATTATACCAGTCACAATGAAAAATCTACTAGAGAATATTCAGTCACGTTCTATATTCTCTACCCATGTGACAGTGCAATCCAGTAGGAATATAAACAACTATAAAAGGTTACTGAACTAAAATATAAAAGTAGATGGGAAGTAGAGAAGACAAAAGAAAGGAAAAAAGAAAAGGTGTCTTATTAAGGGGGGTAAGGTTGCCATCTATCTTGAATGTTAAGACATTCTATGGGTCACGTAACCACAAATGGAAATCTGGAGTCTCTTCAAAGTAATGCCATATAAACCAAGTACTCGTATGACTGTCCCACTTGTCACTATCTTGCGCCATAAGCGATTCCATGCGTTCCATGTTATTCATCTCTGACACCCACTCTCTAATCAAGGGCACCACATTAGATCTCCAGTGTCTAGGAATGATAGATCTAGCAGCCAAAAGACAGAATCTAAAGAGTCCTCGTTTAATTGTTGTCATAAGCCAGGGATCAGAGATAAAAGGCCCATCTGAGGGGATGGGGAGTGGAATATGTCAAAAATCGCAGACCAATGTGGTCAGATGAGCCTACAGGACCACCAAATATGAAATAATGTACCGACTTCCTCACCACACCTTCAGCACATGTCTGACATCTCTGGGTAGATTCTGTGAAGGAGGGAGGGACTTCTGTACCATCTAGATAGAATTTTGAAGTTGCTCTCTTGAGACCTGAAAGAAATGGACATCTGGTGGGTGAGAGAAAAAAAATGTAAGCGGTCGTGGTCAGAAAAGGTGATCTGTAGGTCTCGCTCCCAAGTCTCAAGGTATGAGCGATGATTTTTTGATAAGCTGAACAAAAAAAAAAATTCAATTTGGCAAACATGGTGGCAAATGATGCCACAGGGAGCTTGCCCATCCGATTAGACTACTCTTTAAGTGCTGCTATTTGTCTACAGCTACCACTATGGTTAAACTACCCCACAGACTACATTCCCACAATGAGCTTTTGGTGAGTTATTGATACTGCAGAATTTCTGAACCTACGGTATTATGTAAATTTCTTTTTTCATTGCAGTTTTTGTGTGTGGTTTTAACATGCGTTTTTGTCTCTTTTTGGTGTGTCATTTTTCAAATAAAGCTGCTGTGTTTTTTATATTTCCTTCCCAATATTTGGCTTTGATATGTTTATGTGTGGTTTTCGATGCTGTTCTGCCACAGAAATGCTCTATAAACTAATGTGCCAGCAAGAGTAATTGACATATTCCGGATTTGAAACACACACCGCATGTCAGTTTGCGCTGAGAAAAAAGCACAGTGGGCAGGAGATGTTTATAAATCTCATACACTTTAATGTCATTGTCACTGCGTTTTCGACCCAGCAAAAATATGCAACGTTAAAAGCTTATCAAAAGCTCAATGTGGGAATGTAACCTTACATGCTCAAAACACCCATGTGGCTGATAGTTGGAAATTGACGTGATTCTCTCTTTAATGCCGCTACTTATCTATAAACTCATTTTTCATTGAACATGTTGATGCTATTTGGCCCAGTGTGAGAAAATAATTGCCATCTTACCTATCTGCTAAAATTTCAGCTCCTTTCCAATATATGCCATCTTATACAGTAAATAGTACAGGAAGCTAACATGTTATGTGAAGCCCACCACTTTGTGAGTGAAGTTCATGTATCTAAAATCTATACAGTTCGATATAGTGTACATGAAAAAGTCTTTGACTTGTAACATATATTCTTTACGGATCTGGAGTTAGAGCCTTTGTTGAAGTCCAGAGCTGCAAGCATAATTCTGCTGGTTGTTACTTTAAAGTCTATCTGTCACCAGGCTTTTCTGATATAAGCTGCGGCGACCACCAGTAAGGCCTTATATTAAAGCGTAACCGCCATTTAACCCCTTCATGACCGAGCCTATTTTGACCCTAAAGACCGAGGCATTTTTGTCAATTCTGACCAGTGTCCCTTTATGAGGTAATAACTCTGGAACGCTTCATTGGATCCGAGCGATTCTGAGATTGTTTTTTCGGGACATATTGGGCTTCATGTTAGTATTAAATTTAGGTCGATAATTTTTGCGTTTATTTGTGAAAAAATCAAAAATTTTGAAAAAAGTTTGAAAATTTAGCAATTTTCACATTTTTAATTTTTATTCTGCTAAACCAGAGAGGTATGTGCCACAAAATAGTTAATAAATCACATTTCCCACATGTCTACTTCACATCAGCACAATTTTGGAAGAAAAAAAAAATTTTGGTAGGACGTTATAAGGGTTCAAAGTTCATCAGCAATTATTCATTTTTCCAGCAAAATTTACAAAACCATTTTTTTAGTGACCACATCACATTTGAAATCCCTTTGAGGGGTGTACACAACAGAAAACACCCAAAAGTGACACCATTCCAAAAACTGCACCCCTCAAGCTACTCAAAACTATATTCAAGAAGATTATTAACCCTTCAGGTGCTTCACAGGAACTAAAATAAAGTTGAAGGTAAAAATGGACATTTTTATTTTTGTAACAAAAATGTTCTTTTAGCCTCAATTCTTTCATTGTCACATGGGCTACAGGATAAAATGGATCCTAAAATTTGTTGGGCAATTTCTCCTGAGTACACCGATACCTCATATGTGGTCATAAACCACTGTTTGGGTGCACGGCAGGGCTCGGAAGGGAAGGAGCGCCATTTGAATTTTGGAGCCAATTTTCCGTTCAAAAAGTGAAATGGCGCTCCTTCCCTTCTGAGCCCTGCCGTGCACCCAAACAGTGGTTTATGACCACATATGAGGTATCTGGGTACTCAGGAGAAATTGTCCAACAAATTTTGGGATGTATTTTATCCCTTTGCCCATGTGAAACTGAAAAAATGTAGGCAAAAATATTTTTTTTGTGAAAAAAAAAGTGTTTTTTTTCATTTTTATTGATGAATTTGTGAAGCATCTTGGGGTTAAAAGTGCTCACTATGCATCTAGATATGTTCCTTTGGGGGTCTAGTTTACAAAATGGGGTCACTTGTGGGGGAGCTACAATGTGGAGACACACAGGGACCCTCCAAACGCGACATGGTGTTCGCTAACAATTTGAATGCAAAATGAGCTCAAATTGTTAGCGGACACCATGTCGCGTTTGGAGGGTCCCTGTGTGTCTCCACATTGGAGCTCCCCCACAAGTGACCCCATTTTGGAAACTAGACCCCCAAAGGAATATATCTAGATGCATAGTAAGCACTTTGAGCCCACAGATGCTTCAGAAATTCATCCGTAAAAATGAAAAAGCACTTTTTTTCCACAAATTTTCTTTTTTTCATTTTTATGGATCAATTTGTGAAGCACCTGGGGGTTCAAAGTGCTCACTATGCATCTAGATATGTTTGAATTGGGGTCTAGTTTCCAAAATGGGGTCAATTGTGGGGAGCTCCAATGTGGAGACTCACAGGGACCCTCCAAACGCGACATGGTGTCCGCTAATAATTTGAATGGAAAATGAGCTCAAATTGTTAGCGGACACCATGTCGCGTTTGGAGGGTCCCTGTGTGTCTCCACATTGGAGCTCCCCCACAAGTGACCCCATTTTGGAAACTAGACCCCCAAAGGAACATATCTAGATGCATAGTGAGCACTTTGAACCCCCAGATGCTTCACAAATTGATCCATAAAAATGAAAAAAGAAAATTTTTGTGGAAAAAAAAAGTGCTTTTTTATTTTTACAGATGAATTTGTGAAGCATCAAGGGGCTCAAAGTGTTCACTATGCATCTAGATACTTTCCTTAGGGGTCTAGTTTCCAAAATGGGGTCACTTGTGGGGGAGCTCCAATGTGGAGACACACAGGGGCTCTCCATACGCAACATGGTGTCCACTAACAATTGGAATTGTTAGCGGAGACCTTGTAGGAGATGAAGAGCCCCTATGTGTCTAAACATTGGAGCTCCCCCACAAGTGACCCCATTTTGGAAACTAGACCCCCTAAGGAAAGTATCTAGACGCATAGTGAGCACTTTGAACCCCCAGGTGCTTCACAAATTGATCTGAAAAAATGAAAAAAGAAACAGTTTGTGGAAAAAAAGTACTTTTTCATTTTTATGGATGAATTTGTGAAGCATCTGGGGTTAAAAGTGCTCACTATGCATCTAGATACTTTCCTTAGAGGGTCTAGATTCCAAAATGGGGTCACTTGTGGGGGAGCTCCAATGTTCAGGCACACAGGGAGGGGCTCTCCATACCCGACATGGTTTCCGCTAACAATTGGAGCTAATTTTCCATTGAAATTGTTAGCGGACACAATGTCGCATATGGAGGAACCCGTGTGCCACCAGCACAAGGGCAACTGGTAGAGTTGGGGTACAGCACCAGAAAATGGCGCCTCTAATGAATGCGCTATTTTCTTGGGTGGCTGTGGGTTGCAATTTGCAGCGTGGGGGACCCACAACATTTAGGTCTCTCCACGCTGAGGATTCCAGTCAGCCAGCTGCTATGTTGTACGTTTGCTGGCTACCAAAAATACAGCGAAGGCCTTTTTTTTTATTTCTAAACTAATTCTAGAAAAAAAAATGACGTTGAGCTCCGCCATATTTTTGGTCCAGCCAGGTACAACTTGGCAGCTACAGACTGCCAGCAACCCCCAACTGCCTCGTTGTACCTGGCTGCAACCAGAAATACAGCGAAGCCCATTTTTTTTTATTTCTAGAACTAATTCTAGAAAAAAAAAATGACGTAGGGCTCCGCCATATTTTTGGCCCAGCCAGGTACAACTAGGCAGCTGGGGGCTGGAATCCTCAGCATGGAAAGGCCCAAGCGTTCTGGGCCCCCCATGCTGCGAATTGCAGACCGCAGCCGCCCCAGAAAATGGCGCATTCATTGAAGCGCCATTTTCTGGCGCTGTACCCATGCTCATCCAGTTGCCCTGGTGTCGGTGGCAAACTGGGTAATAAAGGGGTTAATGCCAGCTTTTTATTGGCAGCTGGCACTAAGCCCGAGATTCATAATATTGGGCCAATGTTAGACCCGCCATTAGGAATCTCTGGTAAGTAGTCAATAAATACACACAGAGAAAATATTTTTATTTGGAAAAAAAACACAAACAAAATTCAGACTCCATCTTTATTATAAAAAGA
>JARQOC010000003.1:572625256-572693390 GCA_033576535.1 Allobates femoralis
GACACTGCTGGCCACTCCCACGCAGACAGAAAATTTAGCTTTTGAAACACCACAGAAAAATGTGTGAAAATAAGTCATGTGTCGTAAAAATCATTATCTTAGCTGCTATGACTCATCTTTAACAACCAGTGCAGTATTGTTTTTTTTTTCTTTTTTTTCAATGAAATGACATTTACACTTTTAAGCATTCTGGAATACTGTATATAAGTCCCCATGCCAATCTTTATAATATATAAAAAAACTTTTATTATACTCTTCTGAGGGGCAGTTTGGTCCAATGGATGTTGCTGATCTCAGTCTGGCGCCTCCTATCTTGTGAATGCCATTCTTCTGTACGTGCTGTTGACACATCCTACTACATTCGCACACAGTCTTCTCCATTGCGCTTCTGCACACTTCTTTCTGCCTAGTTGAGGGTAGAGCAAAGTACAGTGATGCGCAGGCATGTAGAAACGTCAAAGGATGCCAACGCATGTGCACTACATGGGCATTCTTTGATCTTTCCCCTTACTTTTGCATTACGATACTTTGCTCTTTGAGAGAAGTGCACAGGAGTGCAACGGAGGAGACTGTGTGTGGGTGACATAGGACAAAGCAGAGAAGTAGACGGAATTCATATGAAGAAAGGAGGCTCTGGACCGAGTACTGCGACACCCATCAGACCGAACCACCCACCAGGTAAGTTAAATAAAAGCTGTTTTTCTCCTTCGCCTCATTGGGGGACACAGACCGTGGGTGTTATGCTGCTGTCCACTAGGAGGCGACACTAGGCAAATCTGCAAAAGAGTTAAGAGACTCCTCCTCCGTAGCATATACACCCTGAAGCAGGAAGTGCTTCTCCAGTTTTTGCTTGGTGTCGATAGGAGGTAGACATGGTCCATAGGACCACTCCAAACTAAATAGTTAGATATTTTTTACTTAGATTTTTTATTCTTTTTACCAAGGATATGAGAGGGCGACGGTATCTCCGCATACCGATTTCCCAAAACCAGCAACAGGCGGGAACGCGGGGTGTTACCTCCACGTATCCCCTCCTGCCACGATGGATAAGGAGCAAGGCGACGGTTCCATTGCGTTCCGATCTCCTTGTCTTTCTCCCATGGCCGGCGCTCCCACATTTTCCCCTGTCCCCACTGGGAACCCCAGGGTGACTTCTGCAGGCTTGCAGAGAATCACAGCATGACAGAGCTGATCCTGCGGGGCACATCAGGATGCCAGGCCAGGCACAGACTTCCCCATCTCCCTTCTGGGTTATGGGTCGAGCAAGCCCAAGATACCCTCCCCATTCCCTGTCAGTGTCTGGGTTGAGGAGCCTACACAGGTAATCAGGGTTCCCCTGGGACCCTGCATGTTTTATTTATTTTTCTCCCCTGAGCCGACCAGCTGCAGCGTCTGTAAGCTGCAGAACTACAAGCCCTACTGTGAGGGTCTCTGAGAGCAGGCTCCCCCACCTCGGGTCCCCCCTCCTCCGTACTATTCATGCTGCGCCCGCTCCCCTGGAAGGGAGCACAGCAGCGGCGGCTCATAGCGGGCCCTGGGTGCCGACGGGGCGTCTGCCCCACCGTGGTCGCAGCCTCCGGTGCCAGGCGCCGGGTTCCCAGTCCCGGCCCCGGACCTCCGCGCCAGCCCTCCGCCATTCCCGGGCCCGCGTTTTACGCGAGGCCCCGGCTTCGGCCTAGCCGCACGTCACCGTCCCACCCACCGGCTCGCCCCACTGGACGGGAGCCTTTCGGCGTCAGCACGGGGGCGGGACAGGACTGAAAAAGGCGCCATTCAGCCTCTCTGCGCGCTCTCGCGCTGGCTCCGCCCCCTTCTTCATGGCACCGCCGCCATTGCAGCCCCGGCGCTGACACCGCTGTATAACAGCGGCGAACAGCACTTGGCCATTAGGGGACTCAGGCTGACCTGGCCATCTGTGGCTAGAGGTCAGATGGTTGGATAACACACAACCACTGGGGTTGTACCTAGGACTCTGCCCTGGGCGGAATGCCTGCAGGGGCACCCACTAATGGGGCAGATGGCAGCAGGCTCATGCTTGCCTCTGCTGCGGCATCCCCTGGTCCCTATCCTCCCAGGTGGAGGTAATAGGGATACACAGATCAGCTCAGATTCTTAGGCCACATTACAGCGAGTCTCACAGCATCCGCTGTACAGGGTATACAGGGACCCAACACAGCACTACTAAGACGGCTTCCCTGTGCGCCAGTCTCTGATAGTTACTGACGGGCAGTCAGCAGGGGCGTAACTACACCAGGTGCAGAAGTTGCGATCGCACCCGGGCCCTGCAGCCTAGGGGGCCCCAAAAGTCCCTTTGTCCTATAGAAAATGACATACTATTAAACATTTGCGATAAATGGGGGCCCCATTGGAGCCTTCGCCTCGGGGTACCGGGGCCTGATGTTACGCCACTGGCAGCCAGCATGGTACAGCCTGCTTCAACTTGTACTCCTCCCCCCTCCCTGTACACCGACCATGTGACAGTAATGCTACCCCCTGTACTCTGTGACAGAGTAACATCACATTACTAGGAATACTGCTAATTCCCAGAGCAGTACAGCCAGAGTCCCTCTGTCCAGCACACGGACCAATTATAGTTGTTCCTACCACCGTGCCAGATGCAGGTACCTGTTGGTACACCTTTCCGATCTGATAGCCCTACCCGGGGAGGGTAGCTACGTTTAAGTGATATACCGACATGCCCTCCTCCTCGGTTCCCCCCAACGTTGGGAACCCTGTTGATATTCAACCATCAACTACTCATCCATCGGACCCCTTCCCAGGCCCCTACACAGTTGAGAGAACTAGGTTGCGGTGGAATTACGGCGAGTCTAACTCACAGGTTTCTTCCTGGGTTCTCCATTGTGGGAGAGTCCAGCTGAAGTTGACGTAACCTACAATTATCTGACAACTGCAAGGGTCCTAGGACTGTTGCCAAATTTTTCCAATCCCACAGCTAGAGTTCTGGTTTGCAGGGATGACGGTCAAGTCCTTCAAAACACAGGATGAACTCCATGATCGGTCCTGCTCGAGACCCATAACATACTCCCTCCTCAGCTCCCCACTGTCGGAGGCGCTGGGTTGTAGCCGATATTGCTATATGCCAAGCTTCTTCCTCGACTCTCCACTGGGGATTCGGGTTGAAGCTGCGAAGGCATGAGGCCTGGCCGGCCTCCGTCACCTGCCTACAAAGACAAAACTCGGGTAGCACAACGTGGAATACGAATTCTGTTGCCAATCTCCTCACTAGACCTATATGGGTATTTGGCTTAAGATGACACGTGCGAGTACTCTGCACTGCCTGCCTCGAGACGGAACCTAGCGGCCCCCTGACCGCATTAATCCAATGAATGGGCCCTTCTTGCCTCCGTAAGACCATGGCCCGAGCCTTCTTCCACGCAATCTGTTCCTTCTCGATTCAGGAGTCACCAGTGGGATAGTGCTCGCGGTGTGCAGCACAGGACACCAGCGACTGAACTGTCGCGGACACAGCCTCCGGTTCTTTTTCTGCCAGCACTGCTTTTTCTTGCCGCGAGCCCCGCGGTTTTTAGCAGGACCCAGCTTCGGCCTAGCCGTGACATCTCTGGTTTTCCCTCCCGTTTTCAGCCCGCCTTCTGCCCGCCCTCCACCTGACGTCGGAGCTTCCGAACCTTCAGCCCAGGGGGTGGGGCGACGCTGAAGGGACTGAAGCGAAAAGGTTACATAGTTTTTTTCCCCGCCTGAAATTGTCAATGTCTATACTGCTTTTCAGCAGTCTTCCATCTCTGGATGGCTCTTTTATCAATCCATGACTTTCAGGGATTCCGAACACAGTGACATTTGCACCATGCTCGTTAAACAGACTCAGTGGGATCGACCTTCCTCAGGTCTACCCAAACTCCAAGGCACGTGCTGCAACACAGCACATACATCCAGGACCCCCAGCTCCACTGCGTGCCCTTGACGCCCCATGCTGCAGCATCACGTATAGAGTCTCAGCCATATGGGACGCACAGCATCGCATGATCATGGCTGCCGTTAGTTGCAACGCATTTACAGCTCTAGTCAGTTTCCCAGACAAAGCACAGATTCTTCGTCTTGGACTCCGCCGTTTTCGTCAGGGATTTCCTCAATCCTTCACAGCTGCTATAAGAGTCCTGCTCAGCATAGTAGCAGCTTGGGAGTCAGTTCCATTGCCTCAGCGGAATCGCCGGCCTTTGCAATTATCCATGCTCAGGCGTTGCACGAATACTGCATGGGGGGCGATGTACCCCCCTCACAATGCTCAGGGCAGTAGTCTTGCCCTGTCTCGAACATACCTCACAATGCTCAGGGCAGTAGTCTTGCCCTGTCTCGAACATACCCCTAAATCTACGCACATTCAGTAGTATCTCTAGGACTGTAATCGTTCAGTCACCTTCTGGCATTCAGACAAGTCAGGATGCAGTCAGACAATGCCACAGCCATGGCATATGTCAACCACCAGTGTGGAACCCGCAGTCTCTAAGCGATGACAAGTTCGCCACATTCTTCACTAGGTGGAATCCTACAACACGGTACTGCCAGCTGTTCTCATACCAGGTGTACTCTTCTGGGTGACAGTTTTCTTCCTAATTCGCCAAGGCATGGACTCAGGGTGACCAGCCCCTTCACCTACACGTCCTCCGCCGAAACACCAACGCCAGGTGCCCACAGATATAGAGCTGACTGAGTCACACCTCAATGCCACGGGCCCGGCCTTCCTGGCCTGGTCTCAGGATCCGCAGTCAGTGGGACAGACTCACTAGTCCAAGCCTGGACCGGTACCCGCCTCTCCTATATTTCTTCCTCTCTAACAGTCTGGAATATCAAACGAGAATGTTGCCGGGTCACTTTTATGGTCTCAGACTGATCCACTCGCCCTTGGCGCGCACGCTTGTCCAATTTATAGCTGCAGTACCAGTACGTCTAACGGACAGTTCAGACCTGTTCGCTCACGGCCAGTTCTTCCTCAGAACTCTTCACATCTGAGGTTAATACCGTAGCCTTTCAGACCTAGAATTTCACCCAGAGGTTTTTTCCCAGGATATTGTAACGAGCGTAGTCACAGAAGAGGACACCAGCTTGATCAGCGCTATCCCATCACACATGTGTACTCATTTTGGTTTTTTGCTGGGACTCCTTTAGAAGTCATTCCCCTTGGCTCTATTTCTTACTAGGGACTCTCCGTCTTCCACTCAGACCTAGTCTCAGGGCTATCCTTTGGGTCTCTCACACAGCAGGTTTTTCACCCTCTTACAAGCACGGCTTGCCACCAGACTTCTATGAAACCATTCCTCGAAGGGTCTGCTATTTCTGGTCCCCATACAACAAGACGACATCCGTGGGGAACTGACCTTGATACTCGCGGCCGGCAAGAATCCCGTTTTCAGCCATGATGGAATATTACCTATAGCATCCTCATTCACATGGCAGTATGGTTCGGTGGCATTTTATTTGTCTCTGCAGAAGTATCAGTACTTGCAGCGGTCTCGCGTAATCCATCTTTTTTTCTAGTCTTCCATCTGGACAAGACTTTCCTATGGCTGTTTCCTTCTTCTTCCAGGGTAGGTTTACTCTTTCCACCTACATGAAGACGTCTCTCTGCCATCGCTACGCCCGACTTCAGTCCGTCCGGTCGTGAGGGACTTACATGTGCGGGACCTGGTCTGGGCCCCTCTCTAGATGTCCGTGCCCTCCTGAGAGGTCAGATTCTCTTTTCTCATTCTTCCAATGGGCAGAACTAAGAACACGTCAGCCTCTAAGGCTCCTCTAACCAGCCAGGACGCTTATTCCATCAATGACTCATCCCTTCCAGAAGGTCATGGCACATTCTACTCGGCCATGAAGGCCTCCTGGACAGTTCGGTAACAGGCATTGGCGCAACAAGTGTATAGGCAGCCAATAGGCCAGCCTACACCCATACCCAAGCCGCTATAGTGCTTGCACTCAGTCCGCAACAAACGCAGGTCTGGGTACACGGTGTCCTCCAGGCGGCAGCTCGCCTGTTGGCTCATTGTTCTTCACTGACCATGCTCAGTGTCACTAGTTCCTGGTGCATGGTTCTTCTCTGACCTTGCTCAGTGTATCTAGTTCCTTTGTTCTTTCCCACCCAGAGACTGCTTTGGGACGTTCCACGGTCTGTGTCCCCCAATGAGGCGAAGGAGAAAAGGAGATTTTTGTGTACTCACCGTAAAATCCTTTTCTCTTAGCCTCTAATTGGGGGGCACAGCACCCACCCTATTGCTCTTATGGCCTTTTCTTCAGTTCTCACATAGCTTCTTAGCTGTTTCATGGTTAACATGTTTACCATGTTTGCCTATTATCACTCTGTTAGTTGTTGACTGTTTAAACTTGTGCCTGTTTAGCTTCAGGCCTTGTAGTACTATGAGCCTGTTTCATTTCAGGTCTTGTTATACGATCATATGCTTTGTTAACTCTTCACTGTTTTCCACATGCGCCTGCTTAGGTACAGGCCTTGTGGTACTAATATTACTCTGCTAATTCTTAACTGTTTACACACGTGCCTGTTCGGTTTCAAGCCTTGTTCCATGATTATTACCTTGTTAACTATATTGTTTACATGGGTTGACTGTGTGTACTTCCTGTGTCACTGTTATTTGTTAACTCTCCTACTGCTTTAGCACAAAACTGGAGAAGCACTTCCTGCTTTAGGGTGTATATGCTACGGAGGAGGAGTCTCTTAACTCTTTTGCAGATTTGCCTAGTGTCGCCTCCTAGTGGACAGCAGCATAACACCCACGGTCTGTGTCCCCCAATTAGAGGCTAAGAGAAAAGGATTTTACGGTGAGTACACAAAAATCTCCTTTTTACATTATGCAGATCGGCCTGAGGTCTTGCATATAATGCCTTACTGGGGAGGATAGCTGCAGCTTATATTAGAAGAACCTAGTGACAGGTTCACTTTAAATGACCAACAAGCTTGCAAACAGCCATATCAGAACATAACGAGCTCCTTTTTTGTGACCAAAGAGACACCCTGGTGAAAAGACGACGCTTCCCAAAGGGACAATTACTAGAGCAAGCTCTGTACATTGAGCCAGCAAAGAATGCTGGGAAATTGCAGCTCCATGCTATAATACAGAGGGTAATCTGGGATAAATAGAGTTTCTTCATTTTATATACACAGTAGTTCAGTGTGTAGGAATGTATATAGCCATTCCATCTTCTAATGTTCTGAAGTTCGAATAAGCTTTTTAACCGGTCTTTACACATAAGATTTAGCTGTTGCTTTGCTCCTGTCTTGCAATAGGTGGATGTCGCGTGATGGAGCAGAAAGAGACTATTGATGGATTAAGAGATGAGGCCTGTGGAAAGCAGACTGCCCTTGGCTATGCCGGGTTGTGTGAGTAAGTATGGTGTATACTCATTTTTTTCTTCTCTTGGCCATAAGTATTTTTCCCTTTTTTTCTAATTGTTCACGCCAATGTATGGCACTGATGTAAAGCTCCCTTTTGAAGTTATGATTTGTTCTATCCTGCTCTATACCTGATAGTAAATTAAGAATATAGAATAATGTTCGATAATAATGAAGCCCCATATTGTGTCATTCCTAGATCTCATTATAAGGAGTATTTAGTAAGTCGAATTAATGATTTAGCTCTGGATCCTTGTATTCTCTATGACTTGGAAGAAACTATGACTGTATGTAGACGCTACCTCCAAAAATGCCCTAATCGTGAGATCAATGAAGATGATAGAATTTACAAGGAAAGACTTGTAAATGTGAGTATTTTGATATTTTATATCACCGATTCCTTGTTGGTTGGGTAACACATATTACATTATCTTTTGTCTTACTTCTATTTTTCTTTTTAGGTACTGAAGCTTGAGATGCCACTAAATCCAATTGATCAAAGAAATCATCATCCATAAAGCTTTACATTTTACCTGCATAAAATAAATATTGTAAATGTGATATTTATCCATTACGTTAAAGTAGATGTATACTTTATTTTTTCTGTATGCCACAATGACTGGACATTTTGCTTTAGAAATCATTTTCTATTATAACCCTTGGTTCATAAAATATATTACTAGTGAAATGTTTCACTGTAGAACATTTAATGCAATTAACAACAATCATTTTTATGATCGATAAAAGGAAAATGTTTTTAATAATCTGTGAAAACACTGCTGCTAATATTGCAAGGGACATCCCTCTGACAGCAGAATGTCCAATGTTACTTCCTTACTGGTTAAGAAAAGAGTCCAGCTGTTTTTCAAGATTGTTCACGGATGCCCCAATCAGATGTGTTGCTGACAAATCAGGTAAAGGAAATCTGTCAGCAGATTTTTACTATAGAATTTGATAGCAGCATAAAGCAGGAAAAGGGAACCTAATTACAGTGATGTATGATTTACCGGACTGCTTGGTGCAGTTTTGATAGTTCTTGTTTCTCTTGATGTAGATGTAGCAGAGCAAAGTCTTCTGGGCTATGCATAACCCCACCCACACCTTTTGACTTGTAGCGAGAGGTGAAGGAAGGGTTACATAGATTAGTCTGACTTGTCTGCATGAGACATGCATTCAGGCAGTGATAATCTCCTAGAGATAAAACACTGATTGCACTCAAACTACATCACACTGCCTAGTAGAGACAAGTCCCTGTAATCAAGGTCTCTGCACTCATATTATGCTGCTCTCAGATTAAATAGTAAAAAGCTACTGACAGATGCTGTTCAAGGCTGCTTTCACATTACATATTTTTTCCTGTCCGTGGGATCCTACTTTTTGTAGGACCCCACGGACATTAACGGACACCACAGGAGGTGACCTATTTCTGTGTCCGGGTCCGTGATTTTCATGGGTCTGGACACGAAAGCATGAGGCTGCAAAGTGCAGGCAAGCCGGGCACTTTCACTCCCGCAATGTATAAGAACTCAATATTTTTATGTTTTTATTTGCTGGGGCTCTTGGTACATATATTGGCCAATATCTGCTTGCTCATCAACCACTTCACGGTGACCCCAGATCTGATGAGTCCTACGCTGATATCCCTGTCTTCCTTGTCCTCCCTATCCCACTTCTAAGTGGGTGGACACCATCTCAACCTCAGACCACCTGGGGGTGATGAGGGTGCTAAGTGCAGCTGCGGAGCCAGCGACTCCACATATTACACATAAATAGCAGATATTGGCCAATATATGTACCAAGAACCCCAGCAAATAAAAAGATAAGAATATTGAGTTTTTTGAAAAAAAAAAAAAACATGTTTTTTAATTTTTTCCTTATCTATAAACTGCATATTAGCATGTGTACATTTTTGGTAGTAACTGTTTTTCTGGTTGTTTGTTCCAGCATTGCAGCTTGCACCAGTTCACACTAGCTCTTGAGTGCTGTTCAGTTTTTTTCTATTTATATGTGCATATATTATATATATATATAAACATTGTGGGAGTGAACAAAGGGTTAAAAATAAAAAAACCATGCTCACCAGTCCGACTGTGTCCCGTGCAGTCTCGCTCGCTCCTAGGACTGAAGGACTTGGGGTTGCCTGGCAACCCATTCAGATGAGTGGTCGTGTAACCGATCAGCTGATTGGGTTGTCACATGACCGTGTGGTCACATGACCGCTCAGCTGATCGGGTTGCCAGGCAACCCTATGTCGCGTTCCTGGTGCGGACGAGAATGTATTTATATGTGCGCATGCATCCGCATGTGTACAAATCATACATGGCGGGCAATGGCTGCGAACGTGGTGCGCACGGCAATCTGTACCCGAGCGCATACACCTGCGTCCCCATGTTAAACATAGGGACTTGCGGTTTATGAGCTCAGCTTGCTCACAGGGTAATAATGCAGAGCAGCCTCAATACATGCTCACAGAAAATACTGTGAGTATAAGAATTAGTACTAAATAAAAGCGATCATATCTCTAGAATAGTATGAAGGCTTTAGAAAAATACAACAGCATACTCAGGGGAGCAGCTGGAATAAAATAAGAGTAAAATGTGTCTACTGGTCCTTCTTAATGAATGAGTAAAATAATTAAACATTGCTTGTGATTTTTTGGAAAGTTAGCCAAGAGCAGGCATTTTTATAGAATAAGAAAATAACTATTACTTGTTTTTCAATCCTTCCTGCCTGTTTTTCGAAGGGACCAAAAGCACTTGGACTATTACCGTATTTCAAAAGCTCTTTAATGGGCTGCATGGTCTATTCCCTCATTAAACCATCATCAATTAAGCAGGTAAAAGATCTGGAGCTCATTCCAGGTGTGACATTTGCATAGGAAGCAGTTACTGTGAATCCACAACATGGTCAAATGAGCTCTCAGTAGAAGAGAAAGAGACCATTATTAGGCTGAAAAAAAGAATAAATTCCTCATAGAGATAGCAGAAATGTTAGGGGTGGCCAATTGAACAGTTTGGTGCATTCTGCAAAAAAAGAGTACACTGGTGAGCTTGGGAACTCAAATAGGCCTTGATTTCCACAGACAACAATGAAGAACACAGGGCAATACTTTCTTCTCAGGTTCAAACCCAAATGTACACTCATGGCCAAAAGTTTTGAGAATGATACAAATATTAATTTTAACAAAGTCTACTGCTTCAATTTTTCTAATGGCAATTTGAATATACTCCAGAATGTCATAAAGAGTGATCAGCTTAACAGCAATTACTTGCAAAGTCAATATTTGCCTAGAAAATGAACTTTACCCCCAAAACACATTTCAACATCATTGCAGTCCTGCCTTAAAAGGAGCAGCTATAACATCGTTTTAGTGATTGTTCCATTAACACAGGTGTGAGTGTTGATGAGGACAAGGCTGGCGATCAGTCATGATTAAGTAAGAATGACACCACTGGACACTTTAAAAGGAGGCTGATGCTTGGTATCATTGTTTCTCTTCAGTTAACCATAGTTATCTCTAAAGAAACACATGCAGCCATCATTGCACTGCACAAAAATGGCTTAACAGGGAAGAGTATCGCAGCTACAAAGATTGCACCTCAGTCAACAATCTATCGCATCATCAAGAGCTTCAAGGAGAGAGCTTCCCTTGTCAAAAAGGCTCCAGGGCGCCCAAGAAAGACCAGCAAGCACCAGGACCGTATCTTAAAACTGTTTTAGCTGCGGGATCGGACTACCAGCAGTGCCGAGCTTGCTCAGGAATGGCAGCAGGCTGGTGTGAGTGCTTCTGCACGCACTGTGAGGCGGAGACTCTTTGAGCAAGGCCTGGTTGCAAGGAGGGCAGCAAAGAAGCCACTTCTCTTCAGAAAAAACATCAGGGACCGACTGATATTCTGCAAAAGGTACAGGGAGTGGACTGCTGAGGACTGGGGTAAAGTCATTTTCTCTGATGAATCCCCTTTTCGATTGTTTGGGACATCTGGAAAGCAGCTTATTCGGAGAAGAAGAGGTGAGCGCTACCACCGTCTTGTCTCATGCCAACTGTAAAGCATCCTGAAACCATTCATGTGTGGGGTTGGTTCTCAGCCAAGGGAATCGGCTCACTCACAGTCTTGCCTAAAAACACAGCCATGAATAAAGAATGGTACCAGAATGTGCTCCAAGAGCAATGTCTCCCAACCGTCCAAGAGCAGTTTGGCGCCCAACAATGTCTTTTTCAGCATGATGGAGCACCTTGCCATAAAGCAAAGGTGATAACTAAATGGCTCAGGGAACAAAGCATAGAGATTTTGGGTCCATGGCCTGGAAACTCTCCAGATCTTAATCCCATTGAGAACTTGTGGTCAATCATCAAAAGACGGGTGGACAAACAAAAACCAACAAATTCTGGCAAAATGCAAGCATTGATTATGCAAGAATGGACTGCTATCAGTCAGGATTTGGTCCAGAAGTTGATTGAGAGCATGCCAGGGAGAATTGCAGAGGTCCTGAAGAAGAAGGGTCAACACTGCAAATATTGACTTGCTGCATTAACTCATTCAAACTGTCAATATAACCTTTTGGTACTCATAATATGATTGCAATTATATTTCTGTATGTGATATAAACATCAGACAAACACAAATAAAGACCAGAGGGCAGCAGATCATGTGAAAATATAATTTTGGTGTCATTCTCAAAACTTTTGGCCATGACTGTAGTAAGGTTGATTGGAGGACGGTTCACAGTACAGATAGACAATGATTCAAAACATACTGCAAAACCAACACAGGCATTTTGTAAGGAAGGTGCGGAACCATTTTTCTGGCGAGGGCTTATAAAAAATTTCTGCCATCCTACCCGCTATATTTGGTTAACCAATCAACTCACCCTTACTGTGGTGTCTGGGGCTGCTTCTCTTTGCATGGGTGATATTGGTCATGTTCCTTTTCTTTTTTACACAGTTGGTAAGTGTAATGAGGACATGTGAGAATAGGGAAATCTTAAATGACTTACTCTTCACCTTCACTCCCAAGATGTTGGGGTTCTGACGGATGGCTGCTGGCAAAGGCTCGATACACATTGAAAAATGAAGGGGGTAAAGGGGGCACCCCTGTCTAGTGCCATTGGAAATAGTAAAATGCAGGGAGGTGTATAAGGGAAGTTTAATTGCAGTCGTAGGATGGTTGTAAAGGGACTTCAGAGCCAACATGAAATTACCCAAGACGCCAAATGTGTTCATAGTCCCGAAGAGAAAAGACCAATCAAGGAAATCAAAAGCCTTTTCTGCATCGAGACCTAGTGCCAGCATCTGCTGTTTCCTCCGATTCAAGACATCCACCAAGTCTATCACTCTTCTGGTATTGTTTCCCCCTTGACATCAATGGACAAATCCCACCTGGTCATGAACAATTTGGGGTAACCAGCAAGTGAACCTAGATGCTAGTAGCTTGGTGAAAATCAAAGTTCAACAGGGTGATTGGTCTATAATTGGCGCAATCTAGGGGGTCCCTGAATGGTTTACGGATGAGGATCAGGTGAGAATGGAGCATAGTGTTGCGGTATAGCGTTGCCCTGCAAGAAAGAATTAAACAAGGTAGACGTGGGGAAATAATTCCTTAGCAAATGATTTGTAATAAAGGTATGTCAAACTGTCAGGTCCAGGTGATTTTCCCTAGGGAATAGATTTTGGAGCATCTTCCAACTCCTCAGGTGAAATTGTCTTATTAAGTGCAGTTACAGTTTCCTCCGGAAGGGTAGGGAGCCCAAGGGTAGAGAGATACTCATTTTAATTTTGTTAAAAAATTCTTTATTAACAATTACGTGATAAAAAGGTCATAGACCTACATAGAAAAGACATAACCAACAAAACAAACTTTTGAATTCAAAGAAGCGGCGTGTGACAATGGGGGGATTTTACCCTCCTCTGTTTACAGCAATGGGGGATTTTGACCCTAAGGTATATGGTGCCTCCATACCACGTTGGCTATCCCTCATCTTACCCTGTTTAGCTTAATAGGGGATTCGTGGGGGAAAAAACCTCTTGATACCATTTAACTCACAGGTTAAACGATTGTGGTTTTTCAAGAGAAGTTGCACACTTCCTTCTTTGGCAATTCAAGATGAAAGCAGTAATTCTCCAATCTTTATGCATTTCGTCCAACGTTATATTGTCGGACTCATCAGAAGGCGGAGAGGTGGATACTGACTTGCCTTTTTAGAATGCAAATGATCCCAGGGTGTGAAATGCGCAGACCATCAGGAATCCTACCAAAGAATAGTCAAATATTCAAATATATTAGGTGCAGAAGACAGTTTAGACTTTGAAAGACAAGAGGACAACCTTAGACATGACGAGCGCATCGGCAACTACGTTCTTACTGATGCAAGGGTGGGGGGTTGAATCTCCGAATGTAGGAGATTACCCTATCAAAGAGGGTAAAGTGAAATTTTAGATGAAAACCCCTACATTTTTTAATTTCATGGTCCAATCTAATATTCTGTGAAATTTGTGGGTTAAAAATGCTCACCACACCAATAGATGAATTCATTGTAGGGTTTAGTCTGAGGTCACATGCTGCATTTTTAGCACCTCAAGAGCTCTGAAAATTGGGCCGTATGACTCGCGTATAAGCCGAGGGGGGGACTTTTCAGCCCAATTTTTGGGCTGAAAAACTCGGCTTATACGCGAGTATATACGGTATGTGAAGCACCTATGGGTTCAAAATACACGCCTACATAAATTTCTTAAAGGGTGTAGTTTCTAATTGGGGTTTAATTGTGGGGGGTTTCTGATATTTTGATACCTCATGTGTCCAGCAAATGTGACAAGGTGACCGCACTCTATCTCAGCCAAATTTGCTTTCCAAAATTCAAATATTGCTCCTTCCGTTCTAAGTCCTCCCATCTGTCCAAGCAGAACTTTCAACTACATGTGTGGTATCGCTGTGTTCATATGAAAGTGAGTAACAAACTGTGTTGTCTACATTATGGTGTTACCGCTTGTAGAAGTGAAAAATTTGTTGCGAAAGCAACATTTTTGTGAAAATGAAAATGTTCAATATAATCACCTAATGTTATCAAATTCTGTGGAGTACCTGTGGGTTCAAAATGCTCACTATACCCCAGATAAAATCTTTGGCCTAAAAATTCTGAAGTAAAAGACTCCCCAAACATTCAACATGTGCAGACGTATCTCTCTTACTTTGGAGACTTGTGACTGGTTTGGGACCTCTCTCTCTTTTCTGTATTGAGACTTCATATTAAAAGTGCTTCTTTCCTTTGGCAGTGTTGGAGTTAATGTCAGTTTTCTGTTGCTAGCAAACTCCCTAATTCTCTTCCAGGTGTGGCTACTTTGTGATCACTCCCATCTCTTTTATATGGTAACATGATCCAGAATTCCTTGCTGGTGATTGAATTCACTCCTGGCCTGACTATCTGTGGTGAAGGAGCTTTTTTGGAGAGCTGATCATTGCGGTCTGCTGATTAGGAGAAATGCAGCAGGCATGTCTTGTTGTTTTACCTGTCTTTCTCCCCTTCCCCTCTTGTTGATTTTAGTGCAGCGGCTGGGAGTAAGGCTCCCACCGGCCATCTCCCTATTGAGGGCTAACATCAGGGCCAGCGTGTGGACTAGTATCCTGCTTGGTGACTGGGTGAAAGAACCCTTATAGGGAAGGTAGGGAGATCAGGGCTCAGTCGCAGGTGAGTGCAGGAGGTCACCTCTCTCCGTTCCCTATGAACAGGGCCCTCCACTGTATTCCTTCAACCCCCATGTCTCCCCATCTGTTGTTTGAGGAAGTACGCTGGACACCATTGGTCAATGTGTCCCTGTCACGTCTAGCGTGACCACATGGCGTTAAATTTACAGGTAACCTAGGAGCACATTCCTGAGGAAGGGAGCTCAAGAAACGTCATAAGAATTGTATATGTCCACTCCAACACACGTGCACCTGCCTACTTTTATGCTCAAAATAATTATGACACTATTGATATTGCAAGGCGCCAAGTACTCATCATGACCAGTGAAAGTGTCGACAGAGAATGATGCCATAGTCTTCTAGAATTTGGCAGAATATGCAGTCTTCTTGGAAGTTTCAGGGTGTGTTGTCCTATAGTTTTCTATCTTGGCATATGTCTTAATGCCCGGTTACACGGTAAGATATCGTGAACGATATCGCTGAAACGTCACGGGTTTGGAGTCATTCAAACGACATCGTTAGTACGTCATTGCATGTGACACCGAGATATGACTACGATAAATGGTTGGATTGCTGATCGCAGGTTTGAGAACATGTTCTCAAATCAGACGATCCACAATCAGCCAACCTGCTGCATCGTTGTGTGTGGCACCGCGATAATGATGTCGTTAATGACTTCGCCTATTCACAACAGTGAACAAGTATCGTTCGCTGGGTTGTGCAAAAGATAGCTGTTCGCCACATTGTTAGTGCGTCGTTCACGATATCTAGACGTGTGACATCTCACCAATGATGTCAAAACGATGTCCTAACAACCGCATGTTCATGAGATCGTTGATGAGATCATTACAACATTGAAGCGTGTAACGGTACCTTTAGGTGCATCGAGTTTCTGCAACTCATCTTATTTTTCTAAATGTCTGTAACGCCATTTTCGACTCATAGTGTCACGCGCTTACATGGCTGACATTGCTGGATGCTGCTGTGTATGTGTTTGTCTTTAAGAGCTGCATGGTTGATAGTCTTGTGTTGTGCTCCAGAACTGCATTCACTATTAGGTTCAACTGCTGGTTGAGGGGTTAATGTTTGACTCGCCTGAACTCCCCTCCCCCTAGCCTTTAAAGTAGCCTTTCCTTCCAGCAGGTGGTGCTGCTGATAGAGCACCGATAGAGTTTCACTCTATGCCTGGAAGCCACGGTGTGCAGTTCTGTGTGTTTGTGTGGCTGAGGCCCTTTGGAGTTGCTGTATCTCGGTTCTGTGGAGGGAGGTGAGGGGGGAATAGCGCAGGGTTCGTGGAGGTGGTTAGGGAGAGGCTGGAGGCCCGAACCTTGTCACCATCAGAGATACCTTCGGGATCAGGGCCATTCAGGGTTCCTAGACTAGGGTCAGACTAGTGTTCCCTAGTCACCCTGCCCGTAACTGCCGTTCCCTTATCATTATTCCCTACACCGTGACATTATCAGCAGCCCATACCTTTTCCCTTGAGTCATTATGTCTCAGACTGCCTCAGCTGATGCATTTTCTCACCTGATGCAGACCATCTCTGAAGAGATAACTGGTCTGCGGACTCGGTTAGTGCAACAGCTGCAGCAAGTCGTGTGTTACCTGGTATCGGCTCATGCTCAGGCTGTGCCAGAACCCAAGGTCTCTCTTCCAGATAGGTTTTCTGGGGGAAGAGACAAATTTTTTTTTTCGTGAGGCCTGTAACTTTATTTCAGGCTCCGGCCCTGTTCATTGGGAAGACAATTGCCCATAGTGTACTAACAATTCATGTCAGACCTAGTCGATGTTAACATGCAGTGATAGGATGTCAGAGATAATATAATGTAACATCCCCACATACCTCATTGCCACATAAAAAAATACTATTTACAGATGAGCCACACATTGATGACAGAGGTTTTTTGAACACACATCATGTGACCAAATTCCTATGCACACAGTGATTAGAAATAGTATGACAAAAAACGGAGTATACATATACCACCATGGGATAGTATGTGACTCAATGAATGATTAATAGCTAGTATGGACCACCACTTTTCTCATAAATGCACATGTCCCACGAAATTTGCAGTGTGAGGGGCCCACAACGTTTGGGTCTCTCCACGATGAGGATTCCTTCCTCCCAGCTGCCAAGTTGTACCTGGATGGCAACCAAAAATACGGCAAATGTCATTTTATTTGTAGAAGTAATTTTAAAAAAATGACGTGGGGCTTCGCTATATTTTTGGTCCAGCCAGGTACAACTTGGCAGCTACGGACTGCCACCAGCCCCCAGCTGCCAAGTTGCACCTGGCTGGCAACCAGAAATGCAGTAAAGCCCCTTTTTTTTTTTTTTTTATTTCTAGAACTAATTCTAGAAAAATGGTCCCACGAAGTTCGATCACCTCTGCTACATCTAGAGACTTCAGCGAGGGATCAAGTGTCCTCTTCCTACAGTCTCTGGCGTTACACTGATGGTGCACTGTATGGCAATGATCTGTCATACAGTGCATCATCACCGTGACCCAAGAGACTACAACAATAGGAAACTTGATCATTTGTGGTAGTCTTTGGGGTCACGGTGATCATTGCCATATAGTGCACCATCACTATGACACCAGACTACAACAAGAGGACACTTGATCCCTTGTTGCAGTCTCTGGGGTCAGAGTCATGGTACATGGTGCATGGATCATTGCCATACAGTGCATGACTGACCCCAGTGACTGCAACAAGTGGACACTTGAATCATGGTGTACTGTATGGCAATGATCTGCTGTACCATGCACTATGACTCTGACCCCAGAGACTACAATAAGGGGTCAGGTGTCCACTTGTTGCAGTCACTGGGGTCAGTCATGGTGCACTGTATGGCAATGATCTGCTGTACCGTGCAGCATGACTGACCTCATCCATCCATCAGCCATCCATACGCACCTCACAGACAGATCCCCTGCCGCAGCCCAGTGTCTGGCAGCTCCTCCTGTAACAGATCAGCCTGCACATAGGAGGAGCTGCACAGTGGAGGTGCCCGGCGGCTGAGGAGCATGGCCGGCGGGGAACAGAGGTATGGGGGCAGCATGGGAGGGTGGTGAGGGGCACGGGGATCAAGAGTGTGTGGGGAAGGAGGAAGGGGACAGGGGGCGATCAGGGGACCGGAGCAGGAGCAGGAATGAGACGGGGTGAACAGGGGACCAGAGCAGGAGCAGGAAGGGGGCGAGCAGGGGACCAAAGCGGAAGGAGGAAGAGGACAGGAGGAGGAATTAGAAGGAAGGGGGCAGTAGTTAGATCTAAAGCGGCGGCGGGCAGTGGGTGCAGGGCGGCTATGGAATGGCTCTGATAGGGGCGATCCTCCCATCAGATCGCTTCCATTTGAGCTGGAGGGGGCGCCCCTCCCCTCAAGCTCTGATAGAAGCAATCTGATGGGAGGATCACTCCCATCAGAGCCGCTCCACAGCCCCTTCCATAGGTGGCAGTGGATCACGGTGATTGACTGTTCAAACAGCCAATCACCATGATCATGGGGGCAGGGTTGGGAATCCACCCCCCCCCCCGACCTCAATGAAGCCCCAGTGTTCAGTGATAAGGATCACTGAACATCGGGGCCCGATGGTGGTTACCGTGGCAACGGTGCAGCGGTAACCGCCTTGATGTTGTATAACGTCATAGGTCAGAAAGGCAAAAAATCAGACAGTATCGGATCCTACACAAATCGGACGGCAATAGAGCACCAATCCGTGCTCATAGGGATAAATGGGGGCCAAATCGGATCCGTGGCTGTCCATTTTACCACGGACAGCCATGGATCCCCAAAAAACGTAATGTAAAACCAGCCTTAATGGCTCCAAGTGATATCCTTTATACAGTATACTGTGTGTTTAAACATAATAAAATGCTGATATTGGGCACTTGAATCATATAGCGCTCACTTCTGGCCCATTACTTTCGGGTCTATACTTTCTGTAGGCTTATAAGACCACATGGCAAAAGATATGTGGACATCCTTTATCCATATAACGATGACATAGATTATCCCCTATATGTCCTCCTAATGAACCACAATAGAAATGCTTTCTGACCACCGACTGACCTGATAACCTGTTTTTTGTACCTATCCTTATTATATTCTGTATGAGGCTGTAATACTTTTGTGTGCAGCCCTAGTGCCTCTCCCTACTATACACACTTACTTGTGATGATCATATTCCATACACCATCTTTTGTTTTTAAGTGAGCAGTATAGAGCATATAGCATGCAGTATATGACGGCATATATCTGCTGACTTTACACGTCGTACCTTTGCACGTTGCAACATTGCATGCAATTTCACTTGCAACTTACTGGTTGCAGTGAAATCATGGACACATTGTTCCATTTGTACACAGCAACAAGATAGAACAATGTGTCCATGATTTCACTGCAACCAGTAAGTTGCAAGTGAAATTGCATGCAATGTTGCACTGTATAAAAGGTACCCTTAGAGTGACTTATCACTATATTCATTTTCCGATGATTATGTACTCTTATGAATACGTCTATTAATTTGTCTGCACAGTGATTTATCCTTCTGTCTAGACAAGTAAGTGATGGAGAGTCGGCGGTGAGCGCCACAAGTGTATCAAGAGGGTGCTGACCTCCACTGTAAGGTAATAATATCCAGCAAGGAAATGAGCCTGCACTTCGAGCTCCTCATCAAATTTCCATTTACCGTATATACTCGTGTATAAGCCGACCCGTGTATAAGCCGACCCCCCTACTTTTGCCCCCAAAACCTGGGAAAATTTATTGACTCGTGTATAAGCCGAGGGTGGACCCCAGCACAGGTATACAGCCCCCAGCAGTGTGGTATACAGCAGCCTCCCCAGTGGTATATACAGGCCCCAGCAGTGTTACAGCAGCAGCCCCAGTGGTATATACAGCAGCAGCCCCAGTGGTAGTATACACGCAGCCCCAGTAGTATATACAGCCCCAGTGGTAGTATACACGCAGCCCCAGTAGTATATACAGCCCCAGTGGTAGTATACAGCCCCAGTGGTAGTATACAGTCCCAGTGGTATATTCAGCCCCAGTGGTAGTATACAGCAGCCCCAGTGGTATATACAGCCCCAGTGGTAGTATACAGCAGCCCCAGTGGTATATTCAGCCCCAGTGGTAGTATACAGCAGCCCCAGTGGTATATTCAGCCCCAGTGGTAGTATACAGCCCCAGTGGTAGTATATAGCCCCAGTGGTAGTATACATACAGCCCCAGTGGTAGTATACAGCAGCCCCAGTGGTATATTCTGCCCCAGTGGTAGTATACAGCCCCAGTGGTAGTATATAGCCCCAGTGGTAGTATACAGCAGCCCCAGTGGTATATTCTGCCCCAGTGGTAGTATACAGCCCCAGTGGTAGTATATAGCCCCAGTGGTAGTATACACACAGCCCCAGTGGTAGTATACAGCAGCCCCAGTGGTATATTCTGCCCCAGTGGTAGTATACAGCCCCAGTGGTAGTATATAGCCCCAGTGGTAGTATACACACAGCCCCAGTGGTAGTATACAGCAGCCCCAGTGGTATATTCTGCCCCAGTGGTAGTATACAGCCCCAGTGGTAGTATATAGCCCCAGTGGTAGTATACACACAGCCCCAGTGGTAGTATACAGCAGCCCCAGTGGTATATTCTGCCCCAGTGGTAGTATATAGCCCCAGTGGTAGTATACACACAACCCCAGTGGTAGTATACAGCCCCAGTGGTAGTATATAGCCCCAGTGGTAGTATACACACAGCCCCAGTGGTAGTATACAGCAGCCCCAGTGGTATATTCTGCCCCAGTGGTAGTATATAGCCCCAGTGGTAGTATACACACAGCCCCAGTGGTAGTATACAGCCCCAGTGGTAGTATATAGCCCCAGTGGTAGTATACAGGGCCCCAGCAGGGCCCCCCTCATAATTTGGCGCCCCCACCTCACGTTCTGGGCCCCCCCGCATGCAGCGCTGCGCATATACATTACCTGTCTAGCAGCTGTCACCCTCCGATGGCGGATCGCGGCTCCCGGCTCCGGGCTCCATCTTCCTCGCTGTCTTCCTGCTGTGTGACCGGGGCGCAGCGCGATGACGTCATCGCGACGCCAGCCGGTCACCTGACAATCAGGAAGACAGAGAGGAAGATGGAGCCCGGAGCCGGGAGCCGCGATCCGCCATCGGAGGGTGACAGCTGCTAGACAGGTAATGTATATGCGCAGCGCTGCATGCGGGGGGGCCCAGAACGTGAGGTGGGGGCGCCAAACTTTTTAGGGGGCCGTATTGACTCGCGTATAAGCCGAGGGGGGACTTTTCAGCCCAATTTTTGGGCTGAAAAACTCGGCTTATACGCGAGTATATACGGTACTTTGAATCAGGTTAAAAACAGATTTCCATTGCACGTAAAACCATACAAGTCAGTACATCATGATTAGACGACGCGTTTCAGCTAGCTTGTATCATGGATCATGAATAAGGCTAAAAGCTAGCCGAAACGTGTCGCCTAATCATGATGTACTGACTTGTATGGTTTTACGTGCAATGGAAATCTGTTTTTAATAAATTGAGATTTTATGCGGCGCTCAAAGTGTAGGCTCATTTCGTCGCTGGATATTTGGATATAGCTTGAATACAGCAACAAACCCCATGGAATCCGTCCTGAGGATCGAGGAGCATCAGAGAGGGAAAACAGGTGAGCGGACTTCCACTTTTCTATTACGGTATACGTAAGATACAAATTTAGAGGTACCATTACCAGAGTACAGTATATGTTGGTGTCATCTCTTCATCGTGTGTGTGTACAAAAGGATTATTTTGTATTTTTTCACTTTTTTGCAGATTTTGTTGTATTTTTAGACCGTTTGAGGTTCTTATTCTTTTTGAATAATAAAATTATCTTTTATTAATCTACAGGGTATTTTCTTGTGATATGTTAATTGGCTTAAAAAGACCCCTCTATTGCTATTTTGTTAAATGTCATCACACTACTGTCAACAGATATGACTGGTAAATGGCCCAAGGATTGGACAAGATCCGTGTTTATTCCTATTCCAAAGAAGGGAAATGCTACTGACTGTGGAAACTATCGGATTACATACCTCATGATAGCAAAATACTGCTGAAGATGCTACAAAGACTGGGGAAGGATGTTATCAATAGCATGGATGGGAAGGAGAACAAACAAATCAATTTTAGAACAAATCAAACCAGACATGTCACTTAAAGCAAGGTTCACCAAGCTACGACTTGCCTATATTAGACACATCGTACGAAATGAGAAATCACTGGAGAAGAACATCATGGTGGGAAGAATAGAAGGAACAAGTTGAAGAGGAAGATCAGCAACCCAATGGTTTCATACTACCAAGAAAACAGCAGATGACCGTGGTGTGCCTATGTAGGCTTATGCAAGATCGATATTCCTACAGAGCATTCATTCATCAAGTTGTTATGGTTTGAGATAAAGCTGCAGGCCGGTAAATCTAATATATAAAGCTGAGTAATTGTGTGTGTATGTGGTATAAGCCATGCCCATTCTACATAGCAACACCCACTCCACAGCTGTGTCATAGCCCCACCCACTCCACATAGCCATGCCTACTCCACAGCTATATCATAGCCCCCCACTCCACATAGACACGCCCACTCCACATAGCCATGCCCCTTCATAGCTCCACCACCTTTATATCCCCGCCCCATTACAATGTATGTATGTCCACTAAAGGAATTCACAGCGTCGCAACTTCAATCACAAAGTTTTGCAAACACACCCCATTTGACTCCGGGTCTGTTAGGGGGGTGTGGATATGGGGTGCAGGTTTGGGGGGTGCAGGTGCAGCAGGGGCATTTGTTGGGGCAGGGGGTGGTGCGGGTTTAGGGTTGCAGGATGGTGTTGGTTTGGGAAGGCATTATTTTTTGGAGCGGGCAGGGCATTTTTTTGGATGGGGTGCAGGTTTGTCATTTTTGCGTCCGGGGAGTGCGGGTTTGAGGGGGCAGGCTTTTTTGGGGAGGCTGGTTTGGAGGGTGTGGGCTAAGGAGGGCGAGGGGGCGGCATTTTTTTGGGGTGTGGGTGGGCAGGTTTGGGGGTAGAGGAACTTTTGGGGTGGGGCGGGGGTGTGAAGAGAGATATTTGTGTGGAGTGGGGGTGGGTGGGTCGGGCAGTTGATGTGGGGGGGCAGGCTTGATGTATATAGTAGACATACATACACTCAACGTATATCTAAAAACAGCTACTATGCCAGGGCAATGCCGGGCTCTACAGCTAGTAATAAATAACTTACATTTTAATAGCAAAACATTTTTCTGTTATTGTTTAGTTTTATATTTTGTGGGGGGTTTTTTTGTTTTTTTTTTTTACATTTTTACAAATGCTAGTGAATTTCTTTTTATTTTTTTTTACTTTTCCCTTCTTGAATAAGATCTCTGGTCACTGGCAAAACCCAAGGCCATCATTTGGCATCCAGTTGCCATGAGCCCGTTGCACATTGGGTAAAAAAAGAAAGCGCACTATTGACAGCAATATCTAAAGGGTTAAATGTCTGTGATCAGTGTTAGCGCAGACCATGACGATTGCAGCAAGCTGTCAGATGCTGCAATATTAAAGTTAGTTCTTCCAATAACTGAAGGGGCCGTCGCACACGTCAATATTGCTTGCAACATCGCTGAAAAGTCACGTGTTCAGCGATGTTGCTAGCAATATCGCAAGTGCATCGTGCTGTTTGACAGCACAATGCAACTGCGATAAATCGCTGGTTGCAGGTTGCCAGATTTATGAACATGTTCATAAACCTGGCAATCTGGCCCCAGCGATTAGGCTGGATCGCGGCATCTGACACCGCAATAGCGATGTTGGCGGCGATACAGCCTATTCGCAGCATTGCTGCGGATCGCTCGCTGGGTTGTTTCCAGCCCAGCGAGCGATGGCTGCACCCACATCGCAGCAGCGTCACTGGCAACATCTTGCCATGTGACATCCAGCCTGCGATGTCGGAAGCTCCCGTGGCATCGCTTCCGACATCGCAGCCTAAAGTCATAAACTGTGAAGGTACCGTCACACACGGCAATATTGCTTGCAATTTCACTGGCAATTTGCTGGTTGCAGTGAAATCATGGACACATTATTATATTGCTTGTTGCTGTGTACAAATGGAACAATGTGTCCATGATTTCACTGCAACCAGCAAATTGCATGCAATATTGCCGCGTGTGACGGTACCTTTATCTGTAGGAAACATTAAACAGGTGATGTTCACTACAGAAACAAGCCTGTCCCTGGAGGTAGACTATATATAACTATCTCATTATAGCAGATTACCACTTAGAGAAAACCATGAACCATAACCACTTGGTTTGTGTGGACATAAAATGATTACAGTAGGTTACATCATTGAATGTTTAATCAAAGGGATTTTTAATCTCATTGAAAAAAAGAGCAGCAAATGCTTTAAATTAAGAAAAAAAATAGCTATACCCACCTATTGTGACCCTTCTACTTTCAGTTCAGATATTTCAGTGGTCCCGTCCAGTGATTTTTTTTTTACAAGTTATAGGTATGTGAACATTGCAGCCAAACAGTAACCTTGGCATTCATGTGCTGGCAAGTGAGTCCACTGATGACCCTGGCAGCTCACAAATAGCTTCCATGAATAGACTTGGCGCAAGCTGCTCCCTGTCCCAGTGCCCACGGAATGCCCTGACCTTTACCCTTTCACCCCTGTACAGGAATCTGGCCTTACACAGGGGTCCATGGGCAAAGGCTAGGGTCAGCTGCTGTTCGGTGGTGTAAGTGGGAAAGAAGGATAGTCAGCCAGGTCAGGATGAGGGGGTCATGTCATTGACAAAATCGTAAAGTGCTGACAGCAGATAGAAATTAAAGCAAAAGGACATGTGAGGCAACAAATCCCAAAAGTTTTGTAATATAGATAAGTCAATCCATCAGGACCAGGTGACTTCCCCTGGGGCAAAGATCTCAGAATACCCTCCAGCTCCTCAATAGAAACTGCCATGTTAAGAGCAGTAACCGCTTTCTCCGGGAGGGTTGGCAGCCCAAGGGTGGAGAGGTACTCTGCAATCTCCACATCCCTCCGAGGTGATGTGCCAAGAGAGTCCTGCAGATTGCAGAGCTTTTTATAGGATTTATAAAAAATGTCCGCTATAGAGGCAGGGTTATAATGGAAAATCCCTTTGTCATCTCGCAGAGCCTGAGGCTAGGAAGCCGCAGTGCGCTCTCTAAGTTGACGGGCAAGCAGGATGTGGGCTTTGTTGCCTCTTTCATAGAATTTGTTTATAGAAGATCAAAAGCTTCTTCACTCCACGTACCGCCAGATCCTTCAGCTTGTCTGAGTCTGATGACATTTCTTAAAGTACCCAAGGTAGGGGAATTGGTAAACTCTGCTTCACATATTTTGAGCTGAAGGGTTAAGGCAGTACACTGAGCCTCTACATTTCTCTTAGCAATGGTCCCCTCCTTAATGCAGTGACCCCCGCTTTACTGCCTTGTGAGCTTCCCATATGACCACTGGCAACATGACCGAAGCCGCGTTGAGCTGAAAATACTCAGCAAGGTTTTTATTGCAGGGAGGCCCTGATTACAGGGTCCTTGAGAAGGGATTCATTCAGGTGCCAATGGCATGGTCTAGGCGGAGAGTTAGATTTTCGAAGGTCCATAGTTAGGGGAGAATGGTCAAACCACGAAATGGCACCCAAATCTACTCTCACAAGCTGGTGTAGGAGTTAATGAAAAAATAGTCGATTCTAGTATGAGTCTGGTGGGGGTGCAAATAAAAAGAGAAAACCATCTCTCCAGGGTGACCCACCCTCCAAGCATCATACAAGGCCTCTGCACTTAACATTTTCCTAAAGTCCTGTGACATTTTTTTCAGGGCCTCGGGAGGAGGGTGTCCCCCAACAGAAGGTCTGTCATAAGTTTCCGAAAACAAAACATTAAAAATCACCGCCCAACACCAATGCAGTGGGTGATAGCTTTCTGATTAAGGAGAGAACCCTCCCCGAGTACCGCAATTGACCAGTGTGTGGGGCATAGACATTAGCTAGGATGTAATGGCGTCCCCCCAGGAGCACTTCCAACACTACAAACCTGCCCCCAGGGTCACAATGCAAACCAGTAATCTGTATGGTGCAGTTGGAGGATATCAAAATCACAACCCCACCCCTCTTATCCTCGGATGAGGCCATATCATTTTGGTAGAGGTGAGCTGCAAATTTAAAAGATCCCAACTTGTCAAAATATGTCTCTTGGACATAGACAATATCCACCTTTGAGGAGCAGAATTCCTGTAAAGCAAGCTTTCTTTTACGAGGGGAGTTTAGGCCCCTTACGTTAAAGGACATGATGTGGGCCATGACAATTGGGTAAGGTATGTGCGCTAGCAGATGGTAAATATGAATTTACTTGGACAAAGTAGCTGCAGCCCATCGTGATCAAGGATCCAGCCTGAAGCAGAGATATCAATGCGTCCAACATTAGGAAAGTGAGCAGGTTCTGAGAAAACATGAAGGATAAAAACAATCAGGAAAGGGTAAGACCTAGTCAAACATAGAGTTGTTTAAAGAACAATTTCAACATGAACATTGTAAACACGAAAACCAAAAATTTCCCTGGACATAACTCGGCTAGGCAATCTCTCAAAGGGATCACCTGGACCTGAACGAGCCCAGGAAATAGGGAAAAAATGCAAAACAATCCCGTGGGGATCCCCAGTAGCCCTCTATTGGGTAGGCGTCCAGGAGGGCAAGAGCCAAATCAGGCCAGTCGGGTAAGGAGAGGGAGAAAGAAAAACAAAAGGGAAATATCTCCACTCCTCAAACAAGGATAGTAGTCTCCCACCTACCCTAACCGTACTGACCCCAAATCCAACATACCACTGCTTGGTTAACAAGAATTTGAGCAAAGGCCACTAACTATTTCAAAGCCACAAAAATCTCAGCGAGTACGGGTGGAGGAAGGCGACCCCCTTACCTCTCCCACCCCTCTCTTTCCACCATCTCCCCTAGACCACATCGGAGGGAGCAGACCCCCAGCAAATAGCAAATGCAGGTTTCAGTTTGGGATGTGAACTGCGGGGATGTCCAAAGTCTTGCAAAACATAGGGACGTCTGCTGGAGTGTGTAGTATGGCCGATCTACCATTCAATCGGTCAATTAAAGTGAATGGGAACTCCCAACAATAGGGGATTTGTTGATCCATCAGGGCTTTAAGGAGTGGTCTGAGATGTCTCCTCTTTTGCAGAGTTATGCGGGAGAGATCCGAATAGAGCTGAACCTCCGTCCCTTTAAATCTTGCCATGGTGTTCCTCTCTCTGGCTTTAGCCATAATCTGCTCCTTAATTTCAAAGTTGTGGACACAGCAGATGATATCATGGGGCTGGATCGCCATATTTTTGGGCTGCAGTGCCCTATGGGCTTTTTCCAGTTTAATGGTATTAGACAGTGGGGGGGCCCCAGGACAGAATTAAAGATAGATTGCAGAATATCTCTAGGAGCCTCTTGACCATCCATCTCTGGAACCCCCCACATCTGGATATTACAGTGGCGTCCCCTGTTATCCAGATCTTCTAAATGTGATCACATGTCCTCCATAGCTTTCTGCTGAGACAAAATTAACTGGTGCAATTCCACCACATCACCACATGGGATCTGGTGGTGTCATGTTCCTACCCCTCTAGGGCCTCAATCCTGCCACAGAGATGCTGCAAATCTCTCCACACCCCCGCTATTTCAGATCTACATGTATCCTTCACTTCACTGATGAGAGATTTAAAGTCCTCTAGAAGGAAGCTTTTCTAAGAAACATTTCCATTCCTGCGGAAATGTGGGTGACTCTTTAAGACTCCCTTTAGGCACAGAAGGAGTATGATATGTGATCCTTGTTGGAGCATGGTGGGGAGAGTAGTCCATGCTGAAGTGCTGGGCCACAGCCAGCTCCTGATAGCCCCCTGACTGAGCAGCTCCTGACATGAGGGATGCAAAACTGGTAGAACCCAGCTGAAGTATGGACTGCAAGCTGGGGTTTACATCCTCCTCAGCAATGCCCCCGGGCCCAGGTGCAGGCGTCGGGTGAGTGGCTCGGCTGGCAGCAACTGAGTCCTGACTGCAGGCCGTATATTGGGCCTGATCTTCTGCTTCGCCCCCCTCCCCACCATCACTGACCATGTGCTCCTCCGCTGCTTGTGGTGAAGTGTGACAAGACGGATCCTCTGCGACCTCCCTGTGCTCCTGGCAATATGGTGCCCGGGTCTCTTCCAGAGTGTGATCCAGGCCCAGGAACGTTTCCAGAGCTGTTTTCTGCAGCAGGGGGGGGGGGCACTGCTGTGTGCTGTGGGGCCTTCGCTCTCAAGGGACCCATTATGGTGATTATGGAGTGGTTTTTGCTGGCTAAATGCTGACAAGAGCTGGGGTAGGCGGTAGCTCCTTTTCCCTGTGACCGTTTAGCTCAGCATCCTGGAGACACCCCCTATATAATTTTTTATGTTTTGCCGCTTTTACACCATAAAAATTTTTATAGGAAAAATTATTGTTTTTGCATTGTTGTATTCTGAGAGCTATAGCTTTTTTTATTTAACTTTTTTGGCGGTATAATGAAAAAGCAGAGTGTTTTTGCAGTGTTCACTGAAGGGGTTAACTAGTGTGGCAGTTTTATATATCGGGTCGTTCCAGAAGCGGAGATACCTATTATGTGTACTTTTTTGTTTTATAAATAAATACCGTATTTTTCCTTTTATAAGACGCACTTTTTTTCCTCCATGTTTTGGAGGAAAGTGGGGGTGCGTCTTATAAAAGGAATATAACATTCTATCATCCTCAGTTGCTGGGGAGGGGGAGACAGCAGTGAATTGGGGACAGAAGTGACAGGGAATGGTCCCTGCTGAAGAATCCAGGCGGCAGGAGCACCACGTGTCCCCGGCTCATTAACTACTTAGATATTCACTTCACTGCTCCCAGTCCCCACCCACCTCTCTGCACTGAACACAGCGAGGAGAGGTGAGAGCACGGGGAGCAGGAGAAGCTCCTTAGCCAGCACACATGGTCGCTCCTGAAGCTACTGGGGACATTGTGTGCTGCAGATAGTGAGAACGGAGGAGCTGGGTGCAGCTGTGGCAAGTGAATCAACACTGAGCTTTGTGCTGATTCACTGCCATGAAGACAGGGGCAGAGCAGGGCAGATCGGCACTTTATCACAGCAGGTACCTTGTTTGTCAGTGTCCTGCCTCACTCCCTCTGCTCAGTGTAATGTGTCCTGCTGAGCCCTGACACCAAGCAGAAATGCAGGAAGCTCGGTCTGCAGTTCAGGAGCTTCAGTGTATGGAGAGCAGGGCTGGAGCCTGCATATAACGGCAGTGTACAGCTCCCCTGGCCCTGCATACAGGTCAAGCTCTGTGGTGACTTGTAATTAGGAGACAGGGCTAGAGCATCATATTTCAGCACAGTGTACAGCCCCCCTCCCTGGCCCTCCCTCATACAGGACATCACATCAGATCTTTATATACAGACTGGCCACTTCCTTCATTTCAGCAGGGTGATGGCAAAGCAAGACACATTAAAGTGAGTTCACATGTATATGTAACATAACCACTAATAAAGTAAAGTTAACACTACCAATACTGTGCTTAACTAGAACTCCAAGCATGCTATAGGATCTACAGTACATGCTGGGAGTGATAGTTCTTAAAGGGATTGTTACTACATGAACAAATCCCATCTCATTCATCTTGTTGGCCCTTGTAAAAGTAATAAAGACCATACTAAGGGTATGCGCTCACAGTCGGGAGTAGCTGTGTGTTGGACGCGGCTCCTCCGGACATAAGTGAAGCCACATGTGGAGGCAGGGAGACCCCAGCTGCCCTGTACTCACCATGTGCAGCGGGTGCAGGGCGGCTTCTCCCTGCAGTCCCCCGATGGGAGCCGCTTCCAACTCCACAGCATGAAATGAACATGCTGAGAAGGAGCGGAATGGTGGCAACCCGCACCGCAGCTGTCAGAATGCTGCGGTCGGATGAAGCATAGTGAGTATGGGATTTCTACAAATCCCATCCACTATGCTTGTACTGTACTACGCAGCATTTTGGACACAGCAGCAAGACGCTGCGTATACTCATCGTGTGCACGCACCCATACCCCTGATTCTGCAGCAGTTCCAACGTTGTCAGAAGTTGCATAGTCATGTCCCATGTGATATTGATATGAGACTCAGCCCTCTGACCAGTCAGTGCTGGCGTCTGTCTCCCCGCCAACAGACACTGGAGCAGAAGTCATTGGTGTTGCTCACATGCTGCACCTGCATCCGAAGGAAACAGACGCCAACACTGACTGGTTGCAGGGCCTGTGTGTCATATCAAAGTCATTTTTTGCTACAAATATTTTTTTCCCTATTTTCCACCTCTAAAATCTGGGTGCGTCTTATAATCCGGTGCGTCTTATAAAGCGAAAAATACGGTATTCGTATTTGTATGTTTGGGGTGCACTCCAGAGCTAGCAAATACTTTTTAAGTTGCTGCAGTAGACCTTAGGTGACACCACGCTAGGTTCACCCTATTGGGTATAATTAAAATAGTAATGGGTAATTGGGATGTTTATTGAATTATGTCAACGGGGTTATGTTAATACATGGTAAATAAATTTATTTATTGCACAATTGGGGTTAATATAGACTGAAGGATTAAAATTTATATCACACCTCACCACCAGCGCCGACGACCCACTCCCATCCCACCTCACGCCCAACCTCGCCTCCGTTATCATCCCAGCCCTAACTCATCTTTTCAACCTATCACTTACCACTGGCACCTTCCCCTCAGCCTTCAAACACGCCTTGATCACACCCATCCTCAAAAAACCCTTCCTCGACCCCACAACTGTCTCCAACTACCACCCTATATCTCTCCTCCCTTTCGCCTCTAAACTACTTGAACAGCATGTCCGCTCTGAGCTGTCCTCTAACCTCTCCTCCTGCTCCCTCTTTGACCGCCTGCAATCTGGCTTCCGACTCCTCCATTCCACTGAAACAGCCCTGACCAAAGTCAGCAACGACCTACTGACTGCCAAAAGCAAGCGCCACTACTCTGTTCTCCTCCTCGACCTGTCCGCCGCCTTAGACACTGTTGACCACTCCCTTCTACTTCAGATCCTGGAATCTCTTGGCATCACGGACCTTGCCCTCTCTTGGATCTCCTCATACATTCTCAACCGCACCTTCAGCGTTTCCCACTCCCACACATCCTCCTCGTCCTACCCCCTATCTGTCGGAGTCCCTCAGGTCTCGGTTCTTGGACCATTACTGTTCTCAATCTACACTCTCGGCCTAGGGCAACTCATTGAGTCCCGTGGCCTCCAGTACCACCTCTACGCCGACGACACCCAAATCTACCTGTCTGGTCCTGACATCGCCTCCCTTCTATCCAAAATTCCACACTGCCTATCTGCCATCTCATCCTTCTTCTCTGCTCGCTTCCTTAAGCTGAACATGGACAAAACAGAGTTCATAGTCTTCCCCCCCAAGACGCTCCCCCTCACTACCTGACCTATCCATTGTTGTCAACGACTGCTCTCTTTCCCCAGTCCCCCATGCCAAGTGCCTCTGGGTTATCCTTGACTCTTCCCTCTCCTTCAAGCCCCACATCCAGGCCCTCACCACTTCCTGCCGACTCCAGCTCAAAAACATCTATAGGATCTGCACTTTCCTTGACCACGACACTGCTAAAACCCTTATTCACGCTCTAATCATCTCCCGCCTCGACTACTGCAACCTCCCGCTCACCGGCCTCCCCAATACCTCCCTTGCACCTCTCCAATCTATCCTTAACTCCGCTGCTCGCCTAATCTGTCTCCCCGCTACTCCCCTGTCTCCCCCCTCTGTCAAGCCCTTCACTGGCTCCCTACTTCCCAGAGATCCCGGTTTAAAACATTAACCATGACATACAAAGCCATTCACAACCTGTCACCTCCATTCATCTCTGACATGGTCTCCCGATACCTACCCTCACGCAACTTGCAATCCTCCCAAGAGCTTCTCCTCTACTCCCCCCTCATCTCCTCTTCGCACAACCGCATACAGGGTTTCTCTCGTGCTTCACCCATACTCTGGAACTCATTGCCCCAAAACATCAGACATTCTCCTACCCTGGGAACCTTCAAAAGAAGCCTGAAGACCCACCTCTTCCACCAAGCCTACCACCTGCAATAAGACCCGGTCCACCACACCGCCTCATGACTGGAATTTCACCCTCCCACTGTATCCCCACCCGCCCCTCGTAGACTGTGAGCCCTCGCGGACAGGATTTCTCCCCTCTTGTATCTGTACAACCAAATTGTCCACATTTATTGTTACTTGTATTGTTACTATGTTACTTGTCCTAGTCTGCCCTTTTAGCATGTAAAGTGCCATGGAATATAATGGCGCTATATAAATAAATAAATAATAATAATACATAATATTAAAATGTATGCTTTAAAATTAAGGGTAAAAATTTGAATAAAACTTAGTCTATACTCTGATAACTTCAATAAAAAACCAAATAAACAACTTATATATATATATATAGATTGACATATCTGTGTCAAAAACTGCAACTGTGGCACCCTGGTTAAGGCACCACAGAACCCTTGGTACACAAATGGAGTGAAAACAGCAAGCAACACTCACCACAAACACAACACGTTTAACACCCTGTCTCACCACAGGCCTCTAGGGGGAGCTCCACTGGTTACCTTAAGCCAGTTCCCCCTATAAATAGGGTCCTGGAGGGAGAAACAGCAGAGTGTGCAGACGCTAGGAGAGGTGCAGGAAGTGTGCAGTCACTGGTACTGGAGCTATACTAGGCCCAAACCAGCACACCCAGCAAGTGAGAGACCCTTGCAACTGGGGTCATAGGACAGGAGAAAAGCACCTCTCAGGGAAAGAAGAGTTATCCTAACGCTCCCGAACAAGCCGGTTACTGGAACCGAGCTGTGGGAACCACTGCAGAATCCACAAAGAGACCAGCACAGAAACCAGGGAGTCTAGCCCCCTGTACACCTGAAGCACCCACAGATGAGAGCCCAAGGAAGAGTATCCATATGGCTTAACCCCCCTTAACAGTGCCCTCAGTGCAGTTACCCAGGTGAATCACGTTCCACCGAACGTACAACCCGGTCCGGCAGGATTCCATATCCACCCGACCCACCAGAGTAATAGAGAAAGGAAGCCTACACACTGCTTGCTGTGGAAACTCCAGGAATGTCAACCTCATCACCTGGTCCGAGTGTACCTGTTGCCACCAGTAAAGGTACCTAAACGACTTTGTGTGTGTCGGAGCATTATTCCTGGACCTAACACGCAGTATTACAAAGTTGCCATACACTATCAAGTGCAGCTCCAGGCCCCGGGGACTCCCGCTCATCCTGTGGGGAGTGTCCCATCTTGCTGCCTTACATCCCCCGGAGGCCAAAGCAGTGCCGGTGAAATCACCAGAATTCCCGCAGATGGCGTCACGACAAGAATATTTAACCCTTATCCATAAAGCCAACCCCTATTGATCTGGACCACCGGGCCCCACAGCCTTGGGCGCGGAACCGTGACAGGGAGAAGCAAATGCCCGAGACGTGAAGACCCCGGCTACGGTGAGTCAGAATTTGGCGATAACGAACAGGATACGAGCAGACCCGTTTCTAACGGGTATTGTGTGCTATTTTAATGACTGTGATAATTGAACTGTGCATTTGAACCGCCATTGCTGTGCAGAAGGCGGGAAAAGAAAGGGCGTTACTGTGCAGAGGGCGCGAAGATAGGCCCCGCCCCACGCTCTGACAACTTCCGCCGAACGCAGCAGGAACCGGAAACTCCCGTGGTGCCTCACAACTCACCGCGAGGCCGACAACTTCCGTTGAAATCGAAAGGACTGGCCGCGCTCAACTAAGGGGGAGCGAGGATGAGTAGCCCGGATCCCAACAAAGCGGCGCTCCCGCAAGTAAACCAACCGGCTGTTCCACCGGGGCCACCAAATATACCCCTGGACGGACAACCACCCGCCGGCATCATGCCGCAACAACCCGCTCCGATTATGCCGTTAGCTCTGCCGTACGTCCCAAATGCGGCCTGGTTACCAAAGTACAGCGGTAAACCCGGTACCTTGGAGACATTCCAAAGGAATATCTGTCAGGCGCTGGATATGTAAGCCATGACCGGTAAGCAGAGGGCTTCAGTTATAATGGGACAGTTAACAGATGCAGCAGAGCTGCAGAGCCGAAACTGGTCTATAGAAGCTCAGGAGTCTATGGAGCCAGGCCCGGACTGGCCATAGGGCATATCGGGAGTTTTCCCGGTGGGCTGAAGGGAAATTGTGCCGTTGCGGCCGCTCTTTATCTTTAAGAGGTCGCCTGCTGCCCCTTTAAGTCTTTATGCGGCCGCCAGCTGGGCACAGCCAGGGAGCTGTACAGCAGCCGCAGAGGTGTTTCCTGCGGCGGGGAGCTTCCTTCCGGATTTGTTTCTGCAGCCACTTCTTTGAGGAGGAGTGTGACAGCTCCTCCAATCCTCACCGGCTCCAGGTGCAGGATGCCTCCCTGCTCCCTGACCCTGCTGTACAACCTGCTGACCGGGAGCCCGGAGCGTGCACTTCCTACACTGTCGGCTGGTGCAGGGCACCTTCCCATGCCTCTCCTTCCTGGCCGACTTCATCTCCTGTGCGGGCTGAGCTCCTTCATCCTGGGCAGTAAGAGGGGATATTTTGCCCCCTTGGGCTGAAGGTTTCTGCACAGTTTGATGTCAGGATTCTGTCTTGTGGCTGCGGTCTCCGTCTGAGGCACAGAGGATTTATGGCAACTGATTAAACTTTCACTGTGAGACGAGACACCCGATCTGTGGGATCTCAAGCAACTGCCATAAATACCATCAATCCCACAGACAGAGCGACCGACAGCAGAGAAATGTACTGGATAGATAACTGTGACTTGGGCAGCAGAACAGCACTGATAACACGCCGTGTCTCCCTCCTTCTCTATGTATAACACTGTGTGTATACATATGAATAAATATATATATATATATATATATATATATATATTCATATGTATACACACACAGTGTTATACATAGAGAAGGAGGGAGACACGGGGTGTTATCAGTGCTGTTCTGCTGCCCAAGTCACATATATATATATTGGATGTGTGTGTACAAATTGAGGTGTGTGTGTGTATATACACCGTGTGTTTACATAATGATGTGTGTATATATAATGTATGTGTGTACATATGGATGTGTATGTGTTGTAAAGGTAGCGAGCCGGGGGACTCGCTTGCTGCGTAATGACGCCAACATATGTGTATAATTTTTCAAATGTCTACCCGTTTCTCACCAATGTCAATAACCGGGGTAGTACATTTAACACAAACACGTCACATAATACATTACATATAATATTGCACATATCATCATATAGTAACCGGGACCCGTCACCACGACTCTCTCCCCATTGGAGCTCTATCAACAGCTTCCGGGGTGATCACGGCCTCCGGCCTATCTATACCTTACACATACATTTATAATAAATATCTCACATAAGTATCTACCTTTTCAACGATGACCCCTCTGGGTTCATAACAGGGACTGAGCAACCTGAGTACCGGGTATGTCATGTATATCCCAAGGGGTTCCTTCCTGGACGCATCTCAACCTACGTCCCGGTCAGAGTCCACCTGGTTCAACCATGGTGTCCCCACTCTAGGAGCCCTTTTTATCCCCTGCTTCTGCCCTTCGTTACCTACGCCTCAAAGGGCCCTGTGGGTCCCAATGGGCTTTAGTCACCCAGCATGATGACTCCATATTTTCCCCCGTAGTCAGGATTCCTGCCTGACCGGGACCTTACATATCACATGTGATCCATCATACAATATTCATGGATCCCATGCATCCTCACACCCGCTCACAGCCCATCATAATACATCCATGGACTGTGGCTCCTCCATGACCATAAAAGAGACCTGGTCAACCGTAGAATCCGGGCTAACCATGCGTCACCATGGCCTACTCACCACTTTACGAGCCACCAGTCTCCACCAAACCTCCATCTCATGGCTAGTCTCCAGGTCGACGACTGTACCCTGCGTCTGAGTAGCACCCTATCGGATCAGCCATGGTTACCCTTCTAGGAGCCTTCGTGAACCCTGTCTCTGGCCACAGGCACACCCACACCATTAGAGGTCGTGGTTGAGGGACAGGTACCCGCTGCAAGCAGCAGGGCAAGTCTCCCTCTCGTCCCACAGGGACGGAACGCCTCCAATATCATCCATACTAGCTGGGTCACTCTCTCCCCACATCATTATACATGGCTCTTACATATAGGCCATCATCTCACATTCAGGGCAATTGCCTAAGCCCTCACATACATCAACGGGTCCTTTACCGACTGCCTAGTCGGACCCAATGGCGGTTATGCCCGCCTGGCATTAATCACACACAGCACTCCATCACACGGGAACTGCTGTCTTACCGGGCACGGATCCGGGTCTCGCTACCTGGGTAACTGGTTGGCCAAGCCTCCCACGGGCTCCTTCCTGGACGTGTTTCACCCCACGGCCAGTCCAGCGTCCGCCAGGTCAGCCACGGCATCCCCACACCAGGTGCTGTAACGAACCCGGTCCTGGCTACCGGTATGGAGCTAGCATGCTCCCTTCACCATCTCTCATTATGGTGGTCTGGACTGTCACTCCCAGTCCCTCACACAGACTGGATCTGTCTCTCTCTCTGGACTCAGGCTGACTGATCTCAGAAGTCTGTCTCCAATGATAATGATCATTCACTCAATCAGCTGGCAGGCTCTTATCGTGCCTGCCACGCCCACATGGACACACCCCCTTGGCTGCTAGCCATTAGCCTTCTCTGGTGCCTACACAGCTCATGTTAACTACCTGTGTTCCGGGTTGGTTCACACAGTACACACAATGCTCTCAGCCGCTCATTGTCTCAGGAGCCATTCACTGCCACTCATTAGGCTCATGAATGTTACATACATTGACACACTGGGTCCGGACATGATTATATAACACACCTATGGTTCAACCCGGCTCATGTGCACAGGATCCTATACTGATCCTGCATGTGAGGCGCCCCGGCCATGGGGACATGCCGGCGGTGCCTCGCAGTGTATACATAATGTATGCGTATATATATAATGTGTATGTCTACATATGGATGTGTGTGTATATATACACTGTACAGCACCACTTCTCCTGTCTTGTATACTGGGTGTAATTCTCAGTATCTGTATTATTCTGTGTATATACACTGTACAGAACCACTTCTCCTGTCTTGTATACCGGGTGTAATCCTCAGTACCTGTATTATTATGTATATAAACACTGCACAGTACCACTTCTCCTGTCCTGTATACTGGGTGTAATCCTCAGTATCTGTATTATTTTGTATATATACACTGCACAGTACCACTTCTCCTGTCAGGTATACTAGGTGTAATCCTCAGTATCTATATTATTCTGTATATATACACTGCACAGTACCACTTCTCCTGTCCTGTATACTGGGTGTAATCCTCAGTATCTATATTATTCTGTATATATACACTGCACAGTACCACTTCTCCTGTCCTGTATACTGGGTGTAATCCTCAGTATCTGTATTATTCTGTATATATACACTGCACAGTACCACCTCTCCTGTCCTGTATACTGGGTGTAATCCTCAGTATCTGTATTATTCTGTATATATACACTGCACAGTACCACCTCTCCTGTCCTGTATACTGGTGTAATCCTCAGTATCTGTATTATTCTGTATATATACACTACACCATACCACTTCTCCTGTCCTGTATACTGGGTGTAATCCTCTGTATCTGTATTATTCTGTATATATGTATATATACACTGCACAGTACCACTTCTCCTGTCCTGTATACTGGCTGTAGTCCTCAGTATCTGTATTATTCTGTGTACATACACTGCACAGCACTACTTCTGCTGTCCTGTATATGGGGTGTAATCCTCAGTATCTGTATTATTCTGTGTATATATGTGGCGCCCCGCAACGAGTGCGTCACAGGAGGGTATTGCAGCCATAAATGCAGCAGCAATATTCTCTGACCCAGCAGTCAAATGGTTAACTCAGAGATCCATACCCTGTATGCATCACCTAGTCTAGAGGGCCAATCAAGGTCCTGGTGGGCGGAGTGCAAGGGTAGTGTGTAGTGGAAGTCAGTCTTTAGATAAAAGAGAAGAGTCTGAAGTCTGGGGAAGTAACAGCAACCTAGAAGACCTCTGCAGATTCCCAGCTCTGCAACCTAGGAGAGGGGGTTGCACAGGCCCGTGCGACCCCCTGGCCACCCTCGTTGGCCGTCTCCCTACCAACTACGGGCATCATCATGCGGGTCCAAAACCATCCCGTGCCCATCTACAGCCGGTTTGCTGGTACCGAAGCTAGCAACAGTTCAGCTCTGCTATGCGAACCAGAGGAGTGGAGGGACCGCTTTACAGGAGAACCCCACCACCGCCAAATCCAGTCGTCTAACCAGCGGTGTACCCACCATGGGACCCAAGGCTCCCCAAAACATCCGGAACGTATACCCCGGATAGGGCATTCAAGCAGCCTCCCTGTACCCGATCTGGTATTCCTGGGCGACAACGGCACAGTACTTAGATAGAATGGAGGAACACTGCGGATCTCTCAGGGACACCTATCACTGCTGAGTCCACCCGGTCTGCTACCTACAACTGTATACCATGTATTGCCTGCTGGTTACAGTAAAGAACCCGTTACAGAGACTTACAGTGTCCGTGCTTTCTTATGAACTGTTCATCCGCATGCTAAGGTAACCGCAGCTGCCGCACAACAACTGAAGCAGCTCCAGCCTCATCGCTTAGCCTGTGGGGAGCGTTCCATCTTGCTGCATTCCATCCCCCGGAGGCCCCGCAGTGTCGGTAAGACTTACCGAAACACTCATAGGTGGCGTCACGAATAAATTAACCCCTTAATCTGTTCCCACAAGACGTCTTCAACTTTTGATCTGCACTCAACCGAGCCCCACTACCGGCAGGCGCGGTCCACCCGTGACAAGGAGGAGGAAGCTACAGCCTGTCTAAACCGAGTCCCCGGCCTCGGTGAGTCAGATACATGGGTACATGCATGCATGAGTGGATGGATGGGTGCATGCATGAAAGTGTGTGCGCACAGATGTGTGCATAGATTGATCTGTGCATGGATGGATGCGTGCATGGATATTGCATGGATGGATGTGTGGATGCGTGTGTCTGTGGATACGTGCGTGAGTGGATGCGTGCGTCGATGTGTGCACAGAGACTTACAGTGTCCGTGCTTTCTTATGAACTGTTCATCCGCATGCTAAGGTAACCGCAGCTGCCGCACAACAACTGAAGCACCTCCAGCCTCACGAAACAATTAACCCCTTAATCTGTTCCCACAAGACATCTTCATCACTTTTGATCTGCACTCAACCGGGCCCCACTACTGGCAGGCGTGGTCCACCCGTGACAAGGAGGAGGAAGCTACTGCCTGTCTAAACCGGAGTCCCGGCCACGGTGAGTCATATATACTGTACAGTACCACTCCTCCTGTCATGTATACCGGGTGTAATCCTCAGTGTCTGTAATATTCTGTATATATACACTGCACAGTACCACCTCTCCTGTCCTGTATACTGGGTGTAATCCTCAGTATCTGTATTATTCTGTGTACATACACTGCATAGCACTAATTCTGCTGTCCTGTATACTGGGTGTAATCCTCAGTATCTGTATTATTCTGTCTATATACACTACACCGTACCACTTCTCCTGTCCTGTATACTGGGTGTAATCCTCAGTATCTGTATTATTCTGTATATATGTATATATACACTGCACAGTACCACTTCTCCTGTCCTGTATACTGGCTGTAATCCCAGTATCTGTATTATTCTGTGTACATACACTGCACAGCACTACTTCTGCTGTCCTGTATACGGGGTGTAATCCTCAGTATCTGTATTATTCTGTGTATATATACTGTACAGTACCACTCCTCCTGTCCTGTATACCGGGTGTAATCCTCAGAAAAACAAGATGCCAGCACAGCCGGAAATTGCAAAAAAATATATATGTGTATCTACACCTGTTTATGCCATACTGCACAAAAATAGAGACATTTAGCAGGAGATTGCAGCATTGAATCTCCTGAGCTACTCCTCCAAACGTCAAGGAATGTCTCAATTGGAGTAGTCCTTGTTCAAAGTATTTTATTAATTTTGAATAACATAACAGATAACACAATACTCATGAGGGCATAAGCTTACCCTTTAAGATACAGTATACAAACATAATAAAAACAAGCATTGTAATAATCTAGATGTAAATTAGCAAAGAGTACAAAACAAGTATTGAAAAATATGTAAAAATCAAATAGAGATAAATTACCATAAAAAGGGTCAAGTTAATTGAGTCACACAAGAATCATGAAATTATAGCAAAAATAACGCTAAAATTAGAGAAGAAAAGGGGAAGAGGGGAAAGAGAGAAAAAGGGTATGAACAGAGGGGGTAAGGGAAGGAGATCTAGTTCTCTAGCTTCCCATGCTGCCAGGAGGTCAGCAATTTTTGGCTGTGCTGGCTCCCCGCTTTCTCTCTGGTATGGTTTAGTGGCTGACCACCACTTGCCATGCACGCCAAATATTGTCTGTTTTCCATCTGCATTGACTCCATTATTTTTAGTAACTGTTCACATACGGTTACCTCTTCCTGTCCTCAGGCTAGTTTATTGCAGCTACACTCACCTGAACCTGACTTGCTTTTACCCTTAAGAGCTGGTTGGGTCGGTGAGGGTTAACTGTGAAATAGCCCAAACACTTGTGGTGGAGGCCGCAGGTGTGAAGGCCTCAGTTGCTCTTCATTCACTGACCCATCTGGCACCTTGGGAAGCATTGTCTGACAAATATAGGTGAGTGTTAGCTTTATATGGTCCTCTTTATTTTATATTATATTATGCTGTCTACGGACACATCAAAAATTTAAAAATATGTAGAGTAGGACCACTCTATCTGAGACATTCCTTGACGTGGGAGAGTGGCTCAAAAGATTATTTCGGTAATCTTTTGCGAAATGTCTTTATTTTATGTAGTATGGTAGTGACAGGTGTACTTACACATTTATTTTTTCAGCAATGTTTGACTGTGCTGGCTCCCCGTTTTCTCTCTGGTATGGTTTAGAGGCTGACCACCACTTGTCGTGCACGCCAAATATTGTCTGTTTTCCATCTGCATTGACTCCATTATTTTTAGTAACTGTTCACATACGGTTACCTCTTCCTGTCCTCAGGCTAGTTTATTGCAGCTACACTCACCTGAACCTGACTTGCTTTTACCCTTAAGAGCTGGTTGGGTCGGTGAGGGTTAACTGTGAAATAGCCCAAACACTTGTGGTGGAGGCCGCAGGTGTGGGGGCCTCAGTTGCTCTTCATTCACTGACCCACCTGGCACCTTGGGAAGCACTGTCTGACAAGTATAGGTGAGTGTTAGCTTTATATGGTCCTCTTTATTTTATATTATATTATGCTGTCTACGGACACATCAAAAATGTAAAAATATGTAGAGTAGGACCACTCTCTCTGAGACATTCCTTGGCGTGGGAGAGTGGCTCAAAAGATTATTTCGGTAATCTTTTGCGAAATGTCTTTATTTTATGCAGTATGGTAGTGACAGGTGTACTTACACATTTATTTTTTCAGCAATTTTTGGCTGTGCTGGCTCCCCGTTTTCTCTCGGGTGTAATCCTCAGTATCTGTATTATTCTGTATATATACGCTGCACAGTACCACCTCTCCTGTCCTGTATACTGGGTGTAATCCTCAGTATCTGCATTATTCTGTATATATACACTACACCGTACCACTTCTCCTGTCCTGTATACTGGGTGTAATCCTCAGTATCTGTATTATTCTGTATATATACGCTGCACAGTACCACCTCTCCTGTCCTGTATACTGGGTGTAATCCTCAGTATCTGCATTATTCTGTATATATACACTGCGCAGTACCACTTCTCCTGTCCTGTATACTGGCTGTAATCCTCAGTATCTGTATTATTCTGTGTATATACACTGCACAGCACTTCTTCTGCTGTCCTGTATACCAAGTGTAATCCTCAGTATCTGTATTATTCTATATATATACACTGCACAGTACCACCTCTCCTGTCCTGTATACTGGGTGTAATCCTCAGTATCTGTATTATTCTGTATATATACACTGCACAGTACCACTTCTCCTGTCCTGTATACTGGGTGTAATCCTCAGTATCTGTATTATTCTGTATATATACACTGCACAGTACCACTTCTCCTGTCCTGTATACTGGCTGTAATCCTCAGTATCTGTATTATTCTTTATATATACACTGCACAGTACCACTTCTCCTGTCCTGAATACTGAGAGTTTGTATTGGACTTTGGGATTTTCAGTATTTAAATATTGTTTAAATTGATTATCCCCAATATAGAGTCATCACTTCTCTTCTGTACAGGTGATGACTTTCTCTTCGCAGTGGATCTGACAGCTGGGACCCCACAATCGTGAGAAATGTAGCTTTGAAGATCACCATGTAAATGGAGCTGCGGTTGATTATTCCCTCTGCTGCACCATTCACATATGGCTCTTCAGATAACTCCTTTAAGAACGTGATGAGGCCACGACAACATAAAAGCACATTTCACTAATCGGGGCTGATGGGTGATATACTATGTGGGCTGGTGGGGTTTGTTTTCCAAGGCTGCTTTTTAGTCCCAGTCCGGCCCTGGTTAGCACTGTATATGATGTCTCAGTGTTTAGGTGGCTCAGTGGTTAGCACTGTATATGGTGGCTCAGTGGTTAGCATTGTATGGTGGCTCAGTGGTTAGCACTGTATAGGGTGGGTCAGTGGTCAGCACTGTATATGATGTCTCATTGTTTCTTTGATTTAAGTGAGTCCTCCCACTGAGAAATAGTAAAAATGGAGGCTTAGCTGAGCCCAAGGAATGAGTGACAAGGTAGGATAGGGACCCATCAGATCTAAAATCACCTTGAAGCTGGTTGATGGGCAAACAGGTATTGGCCAATATGTGTACCAAGAACCTTAGTTTATAAAGATAAAATATCCAAAAAATACATAGACGATAGACACATAGGTAGGTGATAGATAGATATCGTGTACTCCTTGCATTATTGTTAAATCTTCATAAATAAACTACATACATATTCTAGACTACCCGATGCGTTAGAATCGGGCCACCATCTAGTGTATATATATATATATATATATATAATATATATATGAGGCTGCATATATGAGGCTGCATTATGCTATACAGAAGGATATGAGGCTGTGACGTCACCATGCTCCGCTGCACGGAGATGTCAGAGCGCAGGCAAAGAGTGAGTATGAAGAAAGGACTTCTCCCTCTTTCTTCATTGGTCTGTGAGATGACAGGTGGGGTGGGGCTGATGCTGGAGCTGACACCAGTCCTCCCTGACACATGGGCCCCATAGCGACCATGCAGTCTTCTGGTCAGTGACATGAATGTGCATCCAGAGCTCCTGCCTCACTGACACTCTGGAGCTGCCTGGCTGCTTCTTTGCACAGCAGGGCTCGTCACTACCTCAGTAGTTACGCCCCTGGATCCCCTGGTATACAGTGTTGGCCAAAAGTATTGACACCCCTGCAATTCTGTTAGATAATACTCAGTTTCTTCCAGAAAATGATTGCAATCACAAATTCTTTGGTATTATTGTCTTCATTTAATTTGTCTTAAATGAAAAAACACAAAAGAGAATGAAGCAAAAAGCAAAACATTGATCATTTCACACAAAACTCCAAAAATGGGCCAGACAAAAGTATTGGCACCCTCAGCCTAATACTTGGTTGCACAACCTTTAGCCAAAATAACTGCGATCAACCGCTTCCGGTAACCATCAATAAGTTTCTTACAATGCTCTGCTGGAATTTTAGACCATTCTTCTTTGGCAAACTCCTCCAGGTCCCTGATATTTGAAGGGTGCCTTCTCCAAACTGCCATTTTTAGATCTCTCCACAGGTGTTCTATGGGATTCAGGTCAGGACTCATTGCTGGCCACCTTAGAAGTCTCCAGTGCTGTCTCTCAAACCATTTTCTAGTGCTTTTTGAAGTGTGTTTTGGGTCATTGTCCTGCTGGAAGACCCATGACCTCTGAGGGAGACCCAGCTTTCTCACACTGGGCCCTACATTATGCTGCAAAATTTGTTGGTAGTCTTCAGACTTCATAATGCCATGCACAGGGTCAAGCAGTCCAGTGCCAGAGGCAGCAAAGCAACCCCAAAACATCAGAGAACCTCCGCCATGTTTGACTGTAGGGACCATGTTCTTTTCTTTGAATGCCTCTTTTTTTCTCCTGTAAACTCTATGTTGATGCCTTTGCCCAAAAAGAGAGAACATTCTTTCAAAACGTTTTAGGCTTTCTCAGGTAAGTTTTGGCAAACTCCAGCCTGGCTTTTTTATATCTCGGGGTAAGAAGTGGGGTCTTCCTGGGTCTCGTACCATACAGTCCCTTTTCATTCAGACGCCGACAGATAGTACTGGTTGACACTGTTGTACCCTCGGACTGCAGGGCAGCTTGAACTTGTTTGGATGTTAGTCGAGGTTCTTTATCCACCATCCGCACAATCTTGCGTTGAAATCTCTTGACAAGTTTTCTTTTCCGTCCACACCTAGGGAAGTTAGCCACAGTGCCATGGGCTTTAAACTTCTTGATGACACTGCGCACGGTAGACTCAGGAACATTCAGGTCTTTGGAGATGGACTTGTAGCCTTGAGATTGTTCATGCTTCCTCACAATTTGGTTTCTCAAGTTCTCAGACAGTTCTTTGGTCTTCTTTCTTTTCTCCATGCTCAATGTGGTACACACAAGGACACAGGACAGAGGTTGAGTCAACTTTAATCCATGTCAACTGGCTGCAAGTGTGATTTAGTTATTGCCAGCACCTGTTAGGTGCCACAGGTAAGTTACAGGTGCTGTTAATTATATAAATTAGAGAAGCATCACATGATTTTTCTAACAGTGCCAATACTTTTGTCCACCCCCTTTTTATGTTTGGTGTGGAATTATATCCAATTTGGTTTTAGGACAATTCTTTTTGTGTTTTTTTCATTGAAGACAAATTAAATGAAGATAATAATACCAAAGAATTTGTGATTGCAATCATTTTCAGGAAGAAACTGAGTATTATCTGACATAATTGCAGGGGTGTCAATACTTTTGCCCAACACTGTATATATCCCTAGTTTTGTATATATGTCGTCCAACCTGTTATATATGGGCCCATACTGGTATATAAAATGAGTAAAGAAAAAATATCAGCTCACCACCTTGAGAGCTGTTTCAGACGCTCCAACACAGAGCTCCAGGCTAAGCACAGCTATATCCAAGTAAAGGAGAAAAAAGGTCCAGCGAGCGTTGAAGGAACAGTGCTAGACACTTTTTTGCAAACATTCTTCAATATTTAATGAATCCAAACATGTTACACATGTATCAAAAATAAATCCTCCCCTCACCCCTCTAAAAACTACCCGTTTCGGAGGATTCCTTTATCAAGCTGTAGCTGTAATACTGGTATATGTCCCCATCTGTACACTGGATATATAATGCACTGTATTGATCACACCTGCTACTGCCTACAGGACATCACATATATATGGAGCCATCTAAAATAATATGTGATGTCCTGTAGGTTTAGATGAGATCAGTCAGTGCAGGTGTCTGCTGGGGTCAGAATGATTTATGGCAGGAGTCTGCTCTTTCCTGTAGGTCGGGTGATGCTGGAGCCGATAACCCAGCACTGACAGCCCGACCTGATCGCCACAGACTCCTGCAATTACTCACTCGGATCCCTAGTAGAGCGGCCCCTGACCGGACTGAGCAGAGTCTTGCAGACCTCCTGCCCCACACCATAATTAATGTATGTGGGGAGCCCACTGGGACAGGGTACTCAGTACCGGACCGGGGTACTGCTGGGGATATCAAGGCGGTCCTGGTCCGAACCATGTCCCGGGCTCTCACAAGTAAAAGGGGTATTTACAGGGATAGTTTGTCATGACGCTACCCACGGGTTGTGGTCAGTAATGGGACCACCGCTGCAGCACAGCTCTGCCAGGAGGATGGAGGGATGGATGGACTGCAGCTGGATGGATGAGCCTGTCGAGCCCACTGGGACGAGGGTACTCGGTACCGGACCGTGTCTGCTTTAGGGGAATGTCACGGGGACCGTGTCCTGGGCCCTGGCAATAATAAGGGTGTATTTACAGGGGAGAATAGTTTATCGTGACGCCACCCACAGTGTGTGGCCAGTAGTGGGGCCACCGCTGCCGCAGAACCTCCGGGGACGATGTGATGGCAGCTAAGGTGGGATAGTTCTCCGTGGGCAGAACTGAGTTCCCCGGGGCAGTGTTTGGTATAGTCTATGGTGGATATGATAGATGTTGCGGGATAGGGATGATAGTGGAGACGGTGGCTGCTTGTGAGGGAGAGCCGGGTTTGCAAGGATTATAATGAGGGTTGTAGTTAACACAGGCACTTACTTTGCATTTGCAGGACTGGTTGTCTTGGTGCAGGATGAGGTATGGTAATAGGTGCAATTCCCTTACTCTCCTGCTGCTGCAGCCTTGTGTCCAGCTCTGCAGATGGGGATCTCTGCTGTTGAATATAGGGCAAAAGGTGCAATTAACACACAGACTCACGGTTTTGCAGTTTTCCAGGTCTTTACTGAAGATGATGGTAATTCAGCTGAGTACTGTCCACGGAGTCTGTACTGGGGCCGGGTTCTCCCACCCTGTCCGGGTCATCAGCTTCCTCGTGCTGCGCTGTGTGTGTGTGCCCTGCTGCCTCTAGCTGAGCTGCTGGGACTGTCTCACTCTCTCTCTGCTCTGCTGGTACCACTTGGCTAAGCAACTTGAGTCCTCTGTGCTGTGCTGACCGTGCCGTGTTGCTTTGCTCTGGTACTGTGGTTGTCTAGAGACTCCACTACTCCTGGATTCACTGTGCTGTGGGTGCCAGACACAGTGCTGGATCCGGTGTCCTTCCTGTGCGCTCTTCTGGGGCGAGTGGAGGTGGCACTCAATCTCCCAGATGTGTTCCTCTGCTTGTAGTTCTCCTTTCCTCAGACCCTCACTAGGCCTGGAATCGTGAGCAGACTGTAGAGAAGCGTGGCACAGCTTCTTTGACACTACAGTCTCTCTCCTCTTCACAGTACTTCCTGTACTGAACTCCTCACTACTTTCTGTGGACCTGGAGTATATAAGGAGCAGGTTGTGCTCCCCCTCCTGGCCCAGAGGTGTCAGTGTAAGTCAGTGTGTTGTGGGGAGGTAACCCATGTGATGTTACTGTGGCACGTTAACCCCTGCAGTGCCACAAGCCCGCCTCAGGTCGGGCTGCTCCTGGCAGGGTAAGAAGGAGAATAACAGTTCTGTATACCTGGAATCAGACACGGAAACTGAAGCAGGGTTCACCAGGTTAACTTATCTAGGACGCCATCGATTTTTCTCTTGAAAGCATCCAGCGTATCAGGGCGGCTGTCATACTGAGGCAACCACTTGGCCCCCGGAATGTATGGGAGTGAGATCAGCCTTATTTGGGCAAGTGCGCCCGGTGCCCCTGGCAGTGCCACTGGTGGCAGCCATAGGTCCTTCGGGGTAATTCCTAGGGTCAGCGAACGCGCTTTCGTCGTCGCTGGAGGAGGCCAACAAGTTGGAGGCCCCCCTAGTGAATTACAGCCAGTTCTTAAAGAGTTAAACAGTTCGGGAGTTTCCGGACTAGGCCGCGGCGCACGGGAATACTTGGCTGAGCTAGGGGCGTGTATCAGTTTCGCGCTCTACAGGTCGACACACCCCCTTTCTTCCCACTCTTCAGCGCAGTAATGGCGGCGTACGTATTTCAAAAAAGTCGCAGTGGTAGATATCTCTTATGCCTTTATTAGGCCTTGGGTCCTCACAGGCAAAATGGAGGCGTAGTTTTAACAGTCACTCAATACAGTTGAAATCACGGCACACAGTACCCGGCACGGGATTCTGTTCACAGCACCAGCAAGATATGTCGAGCCCCAGGCCATGGGGTACTCGGGTATCAGGCTCGGGGGGAATGCTTGGGATGTCACGGGTGGCAGCGCCTGAGCCTGTGGCCTCGATGACACTTCAAAAAGTGTGTGTTTACAGGGGATTAGAGTTTGTCATGTGACGCCACCTGTAGTACCTGGTGATGGGTCACCAGCGCCACCACAGTCCGCCGGAGGTAGATGGTAATGCTGCTGAGATGGCAAAGCTTCCTACAGGTGGAGCAGGTCCTTCGGGGCAGCATGGTATGAAGGGGCATCATGGAGTGAGGCTGTAGGTTGGGATGGGCACTGGGAGTGGAGAGGAATGATGCACACACACTGTAGCAGTCTCTTTTACCTTTTACTGGTGTTATAGCAGGTAAAGACGTCCAGGGCACTGACAGGTGACCAGGTGCACAGTGGGTCCCGACAGCAAGTGGTAGCTGAAGCCCAGTCTGCATGCAGCCAGACCGGCCTCCTCTCTCTTCCTGTCCTTGCTCTCTTCTCCTGTGCGGTCTACGGGTTACCCTCTCTGATCACTGCCTTGTGATTCCTCACTGCGGTATCTGGCTCCCCCTCTATGGACTCACAGAGTTTTCTGTAGTCCTGGAGTGTCCTACAGGTGCGGATCCCCGATGTCTGGTACGTCTTTGGGAGAACGTCCACTAGTTCCTCACTTCCTTTTGGCTCTGCTTCTTGCCTTCTATCCCCACTCCTATGCTTGCGGGACGTCAGAAGAGCCACTCCAGGTCACTGGTCGGGCCTAACCACGGCACCGACCACCAGGACGTCTTTGCAGCTCTCCTAGCATCTCCACACTCTAACTAACTTCGCCCCCAGCAGCAGTATTTATAGGGGATCTGACCTAAAGTCAGTGAGTATAGCTCCCCCAACTGTTCCGGGCTGGAAGATGTTGCATGTAGTAGGTACCTGCTATGGAAACCCAGCTGTGCATTAGGGTAGTCTGTGGCTTCCTGCGTGAGCAGGGTGCCACATATACAGTTTCTTCTAAAATAAGTTGGGGGGAGGAGGAGAATTGCATTGGAATATTGGGACTTGCAAGGGCATGATGGAAAAATTAGACATCCCCTGAAAATAAGACATAGTGCATTCTTTGGAGCAAAAAGCAATATAAGAGAGTGTGTTATTTTCAGGGAAACAGGTTGTATAAACCGTGCAAAACAATATATACCATAAATATGAGGTATTGGTCGATATTTTGGCCAAAATACACAAGCTTGCAACCTGCGTCAAGGGTCCTTATAGTCTTGTGAGTCCCTGCTCTAAAATGTAAAGCCAAGCCACAGAAAAAGTAACTTAATTAAATTCCTCTCAAATTTATAAGTTCAATATACAAAAAGAATATACATCATAAATTTATCAGGGATTGGTTAATATTTTGGCCAAAATACACAAAGCTCGCAACCCACGTCAAGGGTCCTCATAGTCTTGCGAGTCCCTATCTTAAATGAAAAGTAAAGTCAAAGGAATTAATATTTCTGTGGCTTTGCTTTTAATTCACCCCATTTAACTAAAATGTGTACAATGCTGTCACGTAAATGTTGGGATCAGTTTAAGGCTGACAGCTCAAAAAGGCTTCCTAGGAACCCCTGACTGACAACCTTATACCTCAACATACTTACAGTTTTCAATCGTTTTAAGGTTGTAAGACACATTCATCATGTTAAACCTAAAGCTAATTTCTTGATCGAGAGGAAGGCGAAAAATCCATGAGGCAAATGCTAATTGCCGCATATTCCTTCCCGATTCCATGTATCGCAATCGGACTAGTTCCCTGGATCAGGTCCCTAGGACACATACAGTGATGTGAAAAAGTGCCACTTTCCAAGGTCATTACCATATTTGTCTCGCGTACTTTAAATCTTTGGTAATCGAATAGTCGGTTCTTTGAAAGATGCCCTCAGACAGTCTGCTTGGTTGGACACTGGGCGCTGGACGGACTCTGTGCATCGGTTAAACACTGTGCACGAGACATACATTGTTCAGAGTCATACACTGTTAAGGGTTGGACACTGTGCAGCGGTTTTAGACACTGTGCTGCGGTCTCGGACACTGCGCTCCAGTCTTGGACACTGTGCATTGGGTCTCGGACACTGTGCATCAGTCTCGAACACTGTGCAGCGGTCTCGGACATTGTGTAGCGGTCTCGGACAGTGTGGACCAGTCAGACACTGTGCATGGGTCGGACACTGTGCACTGGTGTCGGATACTGTGGACCAGTCAAACACTTGTGCACAGGTCGGACACTGCAGGGATAGGACACTGTGCACAGGTCGGACACTGCACCAGTCTCGGACACCTTATTCACTAGATGTGATTGCACTTATAGATAATGCATTAACTTGTATGCACTTTAAGGGGTATTGCAATATGTGATGTGTGAGCCGCCAGTCTGCACTGTTTTGATTACTATGGCTGTCTCACTTCTGTCTTATCTGACTAATCATGTAAAACTAGCCTTTGTTATTTATCCTATGACTGTGCAACAAGATAAAACCAATGTAATGTGTATCCATCTGATGTATAATGGAATGAGTACTATGTGCTTGTAAATTCTGCACCCAATTTTCCTGCACAAGCATGTTTAAAATTTGTCTCCAGAATAAGGATATATTTTAATTGCAACTTTCATAAGCAAGTTTGGCTCCACGTGTTTTTCTCCTTTTGATGAATATTGTACAAAGTGTTTTGAGCTGCACAGCTGATCAGGTACAATCCTGTTGGCTGTATGTTTAAAACCATATGGAACGTTTATATTCATTCTGTCTCGGACAATGTACACCGGTCTCGGACAGTGTGCACGGGTCTAGGACGTTGTGCACCAGTCTCAGACACTGTGCACGGGACAGACACTTATGTACAGGTCAGACACTGTGCACGGGTTGGACACTGTGGACCGGTCAAACACTTCAGCACAGGTCGGACTTTGCAGGTATCAGACACTGTGCACTGGTCGAACACTGTGCACGGGTTGGCCACTGTGCACATGTCAGACACTGTGCACTGGTCTCGGACACGGTGCATGGGTCTCGGACACTGTGCAATGGTCCAATAGTATGCTCCGGTCTAAGACACTGTGCACCAGTAAACAGTATGCACCGATTGGACACTATGCATCGGCCATGGACACTGTGCACTGGTACCGGACACTGTGCACCTGTGGAGCCCACTGGGACGGAGTACTTGGTACCGGACCGGGGTATCACGGGGTATCACGGCGGTCTTGGTCCGGACCATGTCCCGAGCCCACGAGTAAAGGGGTTATTTACAGGGATAGTTGTGACGCCACCCAGGGGTTGTGGTCAATGGGGGACCATCGCTGCTACTTGCTTCCGCCAGGAGGATGGATGGTGCTGCAGCTGGATGGATGAGCCCACCATGGGTGGGGCTGCTCCTGACAGGGTTAATAACAGTTTAACATGCAAGGAAGAAAACACTGGAGACTCTGGCAGGGTTCACCGGATTTTACTTGAAGTCTTCACAACTTCTCAGTACAGTTCACAGTTCAGTTGGTTCACAAAGTTGTTTCAGCTTTTCACAATTTAACTCAATACTTTCACCATTCAGTTAGCTCTACTGCAGCCAGGTTTCTGTCTTAAGACCCTTCTCCTGCTCAATACCATTCAGGCCCTTCTCAACTTCTCCTTTCCTTATGTGCTGTATGGTAGGTCGCTCAGGCTCTTGTTTGGCTTCTCCCTGTGTGTGGGTATGTAAGCTCTGAGTCCTATGTGCTACTGTACCTCCTGCACTTGTGTTAGGAAATCAGACATGGAATCTGCATCTCCCCGCCGGAATGTCTGTGATCCTGCTTGTAGCTGCGGTCACCTCAGAGCCGACTCTCTGGACCCGGCCTAGCCTTCCAATGTCCCTACATTTCAGGGGATCACCAGGCTCCTTCCTACCCGTGTGACTACGGCTTACATAGGGGGTCCTTTCCTTCCGTCGTTCTCTGGCACCGCTGCTGTTTTCCTCACTGGCCCAGCTGTACTGGCCTAGTCCTGGTTTTTACTGCTTGGCACCCTCTGGCCTACTACCTAACACTTCCTGGTTTACCCCTTATGTACCCGGTCCGTCACCTTGCCTATGTCCCACCCACTGTGACTGGCCCTACCACCCCTTGCCTGCCTAGAGTCCTGGGCTCCGGGTTGGGTCTTGTGTCTGTGGGTGTGTTTGTGAAGGTGTTTGTGTAAAACTGTATCCACCTTCCTGGCTGCAGTTCTTACCTGTGGCCACCCTGGTCGCAGGGGCGCCACACACCGGTGTCGGACACTGTGCACTGGTCTTTAAATCTTTGGTAATCAAATTGTCGGTTCCTTGAAAAATGCCCACAGGCAACCCAGACCCAAATACTAGGCACCAGTCAGACAGTCTGCTCGGTCGGACACTGGGCACCGGTCGGACCCTATGCACCGGTCAGACACTGTGCAAGAGTCATACACTGTTCAGAATCATACACTGTTGAGGGTTGGGCACTGACCACCGGTTTTGGACACTGTGCACCGGTCTCGGACACTGTCCACCGGTCTCGAACACTGTCCAATGGTCTTGGACACTGTGCAGCGGTCTTGGACACTGTGCAGCGGTCTCTGACACTGTGCAGCAGTCTCGAACACTGTGCAGCGGTCTCGGACACTGTGCAGCAGTCTTGAACACTGTGCAGCGGTCTCGGACACTGTGCAGCGGTCTCAGACACTGTGCAGTGGTCTTAGACATTGTGTAGCAGTCTTGGACAGTGTGGACCAGTCAGACACTGTGCACGGGTTGGACACTGTACACTGCTGTCGGATACTGTGGACCAGTCAAACACTTGTGCACAGGTCAGACACTGCAGGGATAGGACACTGTGCACAGGTTGGACACTGTGCACGGGTCGTACACTGTGCACGGGTCTCGGACAGTGTGCACGGGTCGAGAACACTGTGCACCCGTCTTGGACACTGTGCACCAGTCTCGGACACTGTGCACGGGACAGACACTTATGCAAGGGTCAGACACTGTGCACTGGTGTCGGATACAGTGGACCAGTCAAACACTTGTGCACAGGTCAGACACTGCAGGGATCGGACACTGTGCACAGGTTGCACACTGTGCACTGGTCTCGGACACTGTGCAGGGGTCGGACACTTGTGCACGGGTCGGACACATGTGCACGTTTTGGGCACTGAGCACCGGTCTTGGACACTGTGCAAGGATTTCGGACACTGTGCAACAGTCCTACGGTATGCACGAGTCTCAGACAGTGTGCACCGGTCAAACAGTGTGCACCGGTGTCGGACACTGTGCACCGGTGTCAGACACTGTGCATCGGTCTTGGACACTGTGCTCCGGTATTGAACAGTGTGCACTGGTCTTGAACACTGTGCACCAGTCTCGGACAGTGTGAACTGGTCTCGGACACTGTGAACCAGTCTCGGACAATGTGCACTGGTCTCGGATACTGTGAGCCGGCCGAGTACTCTGCACGGGTCGGACACAGTGGACCGGTCAGATACTGTGCACGGATCGGACACTGTGCATCGGTCTCGGACACTGTGTACTGGTCTCAGATACTGTGCATCAGTCTCAGACATTGTGCCTGTCTTGGACACTGTGCACGGGTTGGACAAATTGGACCTGTCAGACACGGTGCACGGGTCAGACACGGTGCATCAGTTTTGGAAACTGTGCATCAGCCTCGGACACTGTGCACTGGTCCCGGACACTGTGGACCGTTTTCACACACTGTGCATCAGCCTCATACACTGTGCACTGGTCCCGGACACTGTGGACCGTTCTCAGACACTGTGCATCGGTCTCGGACTCTGTGCTCCAGTTTCGGACACTGTGCTCCGGTCTCAAACACTGTGCTCCAGTCTCGGACACTGTGCCCCGGTCTCGGACACTGTGCTCCGGTCTCGGACACTGTGCACTGCTCTGACACTTGTGCACGGGTCAGACTCTTGTGCATGGATTGCACACTTGTGCACGGTCGGACACTGTGCACTGGTCAGACAGTGTGCACGGGTCGGACACTGTGCACCGGTCTTGGACACAGTGCATCAGTCTTGGACACTGTGCACTGATCTTGGACACTGTGCACGGATCTCGGACACTGCGCATCGGTCTCGGACACTGTGCCACCGGTCTCGGACACTGTGCACCATTCTTGGACACTGTGAATGGGTTGGACACTCTGCACCAGTGTCGGACACTGTGCACCGGTCTTGGACACTGTGCTCCGGTATTGGACAGTGTGCACTGGTCTTGAACACTGTGCATCGGTCTCGGACACTGTGCATGGATCTCGGACACTGTGCATGGATCTCGGACACTGTTCATGGATCTCGGACACTGTGCATGGATCTCGGACACTGTGCATTGGTCTCGGACACTGTGCACCAGTCTCAGACAGTGTGAACTGGTCTCGGACACTGTGAACCGGTCTCGGACACTGTGCACCATTCTTGGACACTGTGAATGGGTTGGACACTCTGCACCAGTGTCGGACACTGTGCACCGGTCTTGGACACTGTGCTCCGGTATTGGACAGTTGAAAGAAATAGTTCGTTAGTTCTTCCTTTGTTCGATAAACTCCATAGACTGCGTCTTCAGAACCAAAAGTGGGTTTTATTCGGGTAGGAAAAAATACAGAGATATATGGCAAGGCAATAACGGGCAGGTCTCAGAATGGCAGGCACGGGAGCCACAGGTGTCACACGTCTCACGGACGGGGGTTTCTTTATACCAATTTTCCCCATAGAAGGACATTGGTACAATGACTCTCTATGGACAAATGGTTACGTCATCCTGTCATAAGTGATCCCTTCATATTACTTACAACATATATTGACATGAAAAAGCACATTAATTTCATTACTAACTACATACAACACTTAAACTTATCCATATAAATTATCTCATAATAGCCTTTTTGGGACCAAGCACAAATCACAACTTATTGACATTAATTAGCTCTGTTCTTGATTATAAGAAACGTCATATTAGCCTTGAGGGATACAATACACCGTAAAATATCGAGAAATACTTGTAAAAAAAGAATTGGTTAACTATTATCTTGATGAACTTTTGATATATGCTCCGACCAAACCTAATTAACTTCCATGCCTGTTTCTCTTCTATGGCTTGATCTCTTATTATTTGAGACCTACAACAAAAATTCAGTAGTTATATTTTCAAGCTTAAACTGAAACTTTTACACAAGACAAAATGGCTGACAGAGGCCTTGGTACCCATGGCCTCCGTCTAACAAATCCCTCTGTTGTACTTATGGTAATTTGTTAATTTACCCTGAAGTACAAATTGGCATATGAGTCTAGTCCTAATTCTCATATATGGTATTGAGGGAATACATAATTTCGTACACTCCCTGGTCAGTAGGAGTGTTGGGAGGGACTGAAGGTACCCTTGTAAGAAGGGCCCTAACAATAGGTGTACCACCTACGAGTGAGCGTGGTCTGGCAGTAGGTACCCTACCCGCGCCAGGTCTCCGGTATGGTCTGATAAAAGTGGTACTATGTGTTATTACACGGGCCTGAAAGTTATTTAATTCCTCAACATGAGCCAGATTCTTTTTGAAAAACTTTTAAACTTTTAGGTTACTACTTATTAAACACATATAGGAAAAAACAAACAAAGTAGCTAAAAAAATCTACAGTAAATATCACCAACGTAAGAGTTCTTAAGTATTAATGAGTCCCGTTACAATCTTTCAAAAAAAGAAAAAATTCAAAAATTGTCTTTGTTCCATGGCTCCTAAGGTCTTATTGACAGTTCAGGTGTGGGCAAATAGTCCTAAAAAGAAGCAAAAAACACAACAAAACAAAAAAATCATCACAGAAGTGAAAAAACATAAAGTGTCCGAGTCCCAAGTCCCATAACAGTCTCTGAGTCCTTTGATCCGTTGCTCTCGATCTTGTTCTGTTCCCTCAGAGCTTCCACTGTCTTCCCCCTCGATCACACTGTCCGGGTCCCACTGGATGGTGTGAGATGTCATCTCCAGGGAAACAGGCGGATTAATGAATCCCGATCCAATAGGGGACCTGAAAAATAAAATAAAAGCGCAGTATCAGTTCTCACCAGCATCATAGAATTCTCAACTGGCAGTATAACAAGCTTACATTGATCAATATGGACAATTTTAACACCTTTGTCTCTTGGCTTGCTAATCCTTAGCACTCCCAAAACAGTTGGGCCTATCACTTGTGTGATAACAAATGGGCCTTTGTAATTGGAATCCCACGGTCGTTTTTTTCCTAAGATTCTTAACCATGAGCTAAGCTCCCACAACAAACAAATTTGGACTCATATAAATTCCTGTTGACTCTGAGGCTACAGCTCTTATTGCCAGGCAAGTGGGACATGATTTGTCTCACTAAGTGAGGTCCATTGTCACTTTCAATTAATTTTGGGAAGCCCCAGTGTGAAAACACATCTTTCCACAAGAGGAGGCCGTTGTTTGTGGCAGGCAGTGCCGCAACCCATTTTGAGAAAACATCAACAATGACCAAGGCATACCTGAATCCTCCCTTTGCTGGAGGGAATGGACCAAGGAAGTCAATTTGAATCGACTACCATGGACCATCAGCCACTCTGGGGATGGCACATTTTTCCTTTGTACTAGCTGTAAGAGCGCTTCTGGTTCTGGCTGAACAAAGACTGAATGATTAAATTTAATCAGAAAGATCCCAGCACTCATCTATTAGTTGCTTGTTAGTGTTTATTTGAAGACATATACACAGGGTTGGTGGTGACAGCAAACGTTTCGGTCTTGTGACAGACCTTTATCAATATGTCACTATGAAAAAACAGTAAAAAGTACAGTGAAAATATATACAGTGCAAAAAGGTGAAATATATATCTGTCCATATATATATATACATTATATACAGAATTGACACTACGTTACATAGGATGGTAATAAAACAGGGTTTCTTATTATGCATAAGGTCCTAGTAAAATAACGAGATAAGTAGCTAAAGATAAGAGAATAGGACATCTCAAAAATGAAATTTAGAGTAACATGGGAGTGTGTTATCAGTTGGCTAGACTGATTACCTGTTGTTCCTGGTGAGGAGTCAAGGCTGGCTTGCAAATGATACATATGATGTTATGTCATGGAGACTTTGAATAACTATGGAGAGAAGGTGGTCGTGTAAAAAAGGAATATAGATATCACTTAGATATCTAAGTTGTAAACTAGATAGTGTTACCTTTTAGACAGGTGTTTCAGTGGTTCCCTTGGGGATTATAGTTCCTGTTTTTTCTTTATTTATTTTCTAATTTGTATATGAACGCATTTGAGGAAGAATATATCTACCCTAACACTCTTTTCAAAACACACGCCACGACGTGGTTCAGATATATTGACGATATATTTTGTATCTGGAATGGTCCAAACGAGAGTTTACAGTGTTTCTTTAATCATATTAACACTGTACGTAACGAACTCACATTTACCCTAAACTCAAACTACGGTGAAATCCCTTTCCTTGACACCCGAGTAGTCAAAAATACTGATGGTTCTCTCAAAACAGACCTATACACCAAACCTACTGACTGCAACGGCCTCCTCCTCTATGGAAGTTGCCATCCAAAAGCCACCAAAAATAGCCTACCGAGGTCACAGTTTAAAAGAGTATCCCGTATAGTGACAGACCCAGAAACACGCTCCACTAGGTTACATGAGATGTCCAACAAGTTCTTAGAACGTGATTACCCCCAACCCCTGCTAACAACTGAAAGGGAGACCGCCATGGGTGACGTTGAGGTTGAAACAATACGAACGACAACTCAGACAAGGCTGCCCTTTGTCCATACATATCACCCTATAATGCCCAAAGTACAGCACCTCATTAGAAAAAACTGGAACCTGCTATCAAAATCACACCCCAAGATTGAAACGTTCCAGAATCAACCACTAATGTGCACAAGGAGGCCAACTAACATAAGGGACCAACTCGTTAGAGCCGATATAGGTTCACCAAAACCACCATTGACAAGAACATTCACTGGGCAAATAGAACTGGCACCTTCCCATGTTTAAGCTGTCTATGCTGTTCCAACGTCATTAAGGGGAGTGATATCATACACCCACGGACAGGCAAGACGTACAAGGTCAGGGGCTTCTATACCTGTGAAACTAACTTTGTAGTCTATCTCATTAAGTGCCCCTGCGGCCTACTATATATTGGTGAGACTACACAAGCTATCAGAGACAGGATAAAGAGCCACAAATCCACTATACGCACTGAAAAGACATGGTTGCCATTGCCGCACCATTTTTTAGAAGCTAAACACAATGTGGCTCAACTTAGGTTCCAGGTAATAGAGCAAGTACCCAGACCGAGACGGGGTGGCAATCACATTAGAATGCTCAAGAAAAGAGAAACCTACTGGATTCATACATTGGACACACTGAACCCCAGGGGACTCAACAGGGAAATCGAATGGCTAAACTAAATCTCTCTTTTCAGACCAATACCTAATCATCCTGTGGTTCCAAAAACATGATCGATTAAGTGGTAAGATACCTTAGGGTAACCCCCATAGAATTTATACAAGTTTCATTTCTCCACTTATTTCTTTTTTTTTTTTTTCCCCCTATAATTATTATGTGTGGCTTGGACCCCGTAACAGCCTGTGTGATTATGACTATGTGACATAAAGTTGTTTGTGAAACTCATTGTAACTTCACAATTCTGTGACAGTCATTATATATGCTATGTGACTAGGTTAAGACATACCATACTTCACATTTATTCATATATGAACACTTTGTGATGACCAAGCTAGCATGTATATGTAATTCACACTTCCCAACAACCACTATATATGTCTCCCACTGTACAATAAGTACATATGATCAGGTCCAACCATACAGCAGATCATAAACTTTCATCAACACGGTACCTAGTAACTACAAACAACCCACAGTGCCCCATAGACCACCTACAGCACTTTGTAACCATTTCCGTGCTGTAGACAGCGCTGCCCGGAGCCTTGGCAACGCTATACAACATAAACACGGGCACTTCCGGTACGCGATCTGTGTTCCACTGCGCATGCGCGAACTCCGGAATCTACTTCCGGTTCGCGAGCCGGCGGGACTCGCCATAAAAAGGCGGAAGCCAGTGATAGACAGCCACCTCTGCCACAAGCACGGACCGTGCTGGCCCCTATCCTTATAGAAAGTGAGCGATTTCAGCCAACAACAGGATCACATAGGAATAAGCTAAGTACCGGTTCTCTCTATATAAATAAGTTTGGTATTCTTTTTATCACTCAGCCGTGACATAACTACCCACTAGGTAATCAACGGACATTACAACATCTGGCACGGAGGAATACAGGCACTATACTTTCACTACGATAGACACGGTATATATGGGATTCTTTGGCTCTATGGGGATACCTAACTAGCTAAAAAACCTTTAAGTATATATATATATACATCCATAGGCTACAGACAGTGGGACCAGGACAGGTTCTAAACACAGGACAGCACGCATATAAGTCTGGATATCACCATATCTTGAGGTAACAACACATCTGCAAATATGATCACATAACAGTTACATGCTCCAACTAAACACACATATATATATATTTCCAGACTAGCCTCCTCTTATAAAGAAAAAACAGGAACTATAATCCCCAAGGGAACCACTGAAACACCTGTCTAAAAGGTAACACTATCTAGTTTACAACTTAGATATCTAAGTGATATCTATATTCCTTTTTTACACGACCACCTTCTCTCCATAGTTACTCAAAGTCTCCATGACATAACATCATATGTATCATTTGCAAGCCAGCCTTGACTCCTCACCAGAACAACAGGTAATCAGTCTAGCCAACTGATAACACACTCCCATGTTACTCTAAATTTCATTTTTGAGATCTCCTATTCTCTTATCTTTAGCTACTTATCTCGTTATTTTACTAGGACCTTATGCATAATAAGAAACCCTGTTTTATTACCATCCTATGTAACGTAGTGTCAATTCTGTATATAATGTATATATATATATGGACAGATATATATTTCACCTTTTTGCACTGTATATATTTTCACTGTACTTTTTACTGTTTTTTCATAGTGACATATTGATAAAGGTCTGTCAGAAGACCGAAACGTTTGCTGTCACCACCAACCCTGTGTATATGTCTTCAAATAAACACTAACAAGCAACTAATAGATGAGTGCTGGGATCTTTCTATAATAGTCAAAGGATCTCTTGGTCCTTTCCACAATAGCACCATCACAACCAAAGATTGAGTGCTGGTCATTAACGACTCTCTAAATTTAATCAGAGACTTAATCATTATAGTTGGGATATATGGTAACAACTTGTCATCAACCCTTTTGTAATACAGATATTCTCCTTTATCAATGGGTATTGATTCAAGGGAGTTAAATAAAGATGCATCTCCTTGCTCTCTCTGTGTCTTTAAGAGGTCGCGGAACTGAGATGCGTATGGGAGGGCTCCTCCCGGAGTCTTCGTGTGACAGCAGAGATAGTAGCCTGTGGATATCTGTCAACACCCATCAGGGCGGCTTCTTTGGCTGCGGAATCTACATATGCATTGCCAACAATGTGGGGGTCAGATGTGATCTTTTGATGTCCTTTGATTTTACAGAAGGACCATAAATTTGGAAATTCTTTGCCTTTAAGCAGTGTTTTTAAGGTTACATGGGGGGGTCTGAAGAATCAAGGTGAAAAGCCAATTATGTGACGGACCTGCAGCATGGTCCAGTGCACTGCAAGTAAATCCTTCATACAAGTGTAAAACCTTTTTCAACGGAGAAAGCAGCCGTGAGTAGTAACCCAGGGCATGTAACTGACTTGAAACTTCAGGGCTCTCTTTCGGCCATTTCTGCATCAGCACAGATGAGATTGCCTCATCACCAGCATGTGCTTGCAGATAATAAGGCTGGGATAAGTCTGCGTTAATTAGAGCTGTTGCTCCTACAAGTGCATGTTTTAAATTTTCAAAAGCCTGCAGGGCGTCTCCCTCTATTGTAATCGTGGTAAACTCATTTTCAATACCCTTTTAGGAGATTGTACAAAGGTTTAGCAAGGCAAGCAAAATTTTCAATAAATTCTCTGGAAAAATTCACAAGACCCAGAAACTTTCTGAGTTCTGTGATATTGATTTGGCACAGGTACAGCTTGAATGAATGTCCCCTCTTTTGAAACTGACACATTCAAATATTTAACCTCTGATTGCATTCAGCTGTACTCTGTCCCGACTCACATTTAATATTGAGTTGCACAATGCATCACAAATATTGAACTAAATCTCTTTGTGTTCAGTTTCATCAACAATTTGAGTCCATAAATTTTAAATCACGAAATCATTGACATATTGCAGGACTTTGTCTTCGTACCCCAGTGGTTCCAATACCTGTGCCAACACCTGATGGAAATAAATTGGACTAGAATAAAACCCTTGGGGCAAGCGTGTGAACAGGTATTGGACATTTTCAAAGGTAAATGCAAAACGGAGAGCCGACTCAGGTGTAGTGGGCACGCAGAAAAAGCCATTCGCAATATTCAAATAAGAAGAAACTTGACATTCACTCCTCAGCTGTGACATCACTTCAGGGACCGAGATGTGCTGCTGAGGGGTGTATTTATTTACAAGTCTTAAATCCATGACCTTGCTATAGCTACCATCCTCCTTTTTTACAGACAGGATTGGGCTGTTGCACGGGGGGGGGGGGTTGCCTCGTACAATCACGCCCTGTTGTTCCAATTCACTGACAGCAATCCTTATGTAAGGAATTGCTTCCTCAGGAATACGGTATTGGCGCTGAAAGGATGGTAGACGGTCACTGTCATTCTTAATTAAAATTTGCATCAGTCCGCAACCTGTACGTTTTGAAACCCATAAATGAGAAAAAGATTGCACTAATTCATATTTCAAAGCAGTGTCTGCAACATTTACCTCAGGCATGTTATCATCATTATCAACTGAGCACAAACTAGCAACGGTTAATTTATGACTGTGACATTTTCAACTCTGCAGCATCCATAATAACTGAACAAACAGTAGCTCCTTTGTCACAAAACCTTGTTACACAAATCAACAATGATACCCGAATTAACAATGATACACATGGCTAACAACACATTTGACCCATTAATAAAAAACTTTAATTGCGGACTGATCCAAAATTCACACCGAATGCCTCTGCACTTCGATGTCCCCGTGTCCTGAAATTTCAGGTTTACTGGACAACTCCTCCTCGCCTGTGTACAGGAGCCCTCAAATCCCACTAAAGTTGTGGTGTCTGGCAGCCCGGGGGGGAGCTGCAATTTGTGTCCTGTTACTGAAACAGAGGTTCCTGTATCAATTAAAAAGCTTTCCCAAATTTTACCTTCTATTGTCCCTCTGACATAGGATCATCCATCTCGGCCTAGGGATAATTTTGCCAAGAGGCACAGGGGAACAGGGGGTTCAAAGCATCAATCAGTACCGGCAGTAGGAAGCCCCCAAAAAAAATCCACCAACCTCACCAGAGGCAATTCTACGGCCCACTGCTGTCACCTCCGAGCTGGACTGATCGCTTCAAAGAGCCATTTCCTCGTCCCCCCCAGCTCCTGAATCAGTGGAGCATAAGGGTGGGAGGAATTCCTCCCGGAGGAGGGTGAGCTCTCCTCACAGCATGGATCTGTCTGCTGGGATGGACAAGGGTCGCATAATTGGGTGACGGGGCAAAAGGCTCCCGTAAAACAGGGTTAACTATCTGAGGACCATTGTACTGCTGGCACGGTTTGGGGCCGTTAACCGCTGGCTGTCCAGGGTTCTTAACAGCAGAATCCTCATACGGATCTCGGGACATTGTAGAGGTAGGCTGCTACTGCACCTGTGGATCATCCCTGGGAGCTAAATGGGAACACTTACGTCTAAGATACCCTGATTGCCCACAAGGATAACATACAAGAGAACCCATGGAGTTCCGAGGGGTGTCTGCCGACTGGGACTGGCCCGCTGTCGGCAGTTGGCCATAACCCCCAGGAAGTCCTGGTCTCCTGTCCACAGCAGATGCCATTCAGGCAGGGCGATATGCCAAAACATTTGTATCATCGCCCTTAGTCTAGGATGGCATTTTCCCTAACAATGGTTACCAATGCCCTAATTTTGTCCTCCACAAATTTAGCATTATGTAAAATCCCTAACTTGCAAAACCTTTCCAAAGATTCTCTACAATCTGTTCCATCAGATCATAATTATCTTTCTGATCTATTCTATCAAAAAATACTTATCAAACGTTACACACCAGGCAGCCCATCTTCTAATTCTAAGATAATTTCCTTTCCTGATTCTAAAGGATGCTAACAACCATGGATGAATTTTTTTCCTCCTTTCTGTCTGCCTGCAGCCGCTGTATCTCATACCCCTACCTTTGTGATACTACTACTCCTGTCATTGTCTCAGTAGCTGCTGTGTTCTCTCCATACACTGCTCCGCCGCCCCTCCCTGTGTAACTACATTAACGTACTGTCTTTGAAGCTATCACTATCCTGATCTGAGCTATAACTAACTTACGCAAAGCCGCTATTTCGGCTGCCCTTTCTGCTAATAATTTCTTCTTATCAAGATATCTACTTTCTTCTGTGAACCACTGCATACAATTTAACCAAGTGGTTCAGCACTATGGGGTTTCAGCGTGCCTGCCAGCCTGTTTCCTTAGCCACTCCATAGCGGTGGAAACACAAGGACGACTTAACCGCCTTAATATCAACTATTGCAATAGTTAGATACTCACACCTCCATTATGGAAGACACGTGCGCGCTTTGGTCAACCAGAAGAGGTGTAGCCACATGTCCAGCCTCACCCGTTACGTTGCCAAGCGTCTCCTTCTCCGTCTTTATCACCTTCGGCATTAATCTGCACGTCCTTGTTTAACTCACGTAGAGGCACTTTAGTCTTAGTTACTCAGGGTAGACAGGAGCGCAAACGAGAGATTCTCAGCGGCTGATTTCCTTAATGCGATTTCACGTGATGCATCACGCTTTTTAGTAATAAAGGCAAAAAAAAGAGAAAGAAAAGTCCATTCCTCACCCTCTCACCACTTTGGTTCACAGCTTTACTTGCAGGAATCTTCTAGGTTCTTCAGAAAGGATGTGGGGTCTTCTCCCCCCTTTCGACCGGGCTAGCTCGCCATTTGAAAGAGATAGTTCGTTAGTTCTTCCTTTGTTCGATAAACTCCATAGACTGCGTCTTCAGAACCAAAAGTGGGTTTTATTCGGGTAGGAAAAAATACAGAGATATATGGCAAGGCAATAACGGGCAGGTCTCAGAATGGCAGGCACGGGAGCCACAGGTGTCACACGTCTCACGGACGGGGTTTCTTTATACCAATTTTCCCCATAGAAGGACATTAGTACAATGACTCTCTATGGACAAATGGTTACGTCATCCTGTCATAAGTGATCCCTTCATATTACTTACAACATATATTGACATGAAAAAGCACATTAATTTCATTACTAACTACATACAACACTTAAACTTATCCATATAAATTATCTCATAATAGCCTTTTTGGGACCAAGCACAAATCACAACTTATTGACATTAATTAGCTCTGTTCTTGATTATAAGAAACGTCATATTAGCCTTGAGGGATACAATACACCGTAAAATATCGAGAAATACTTGTAAAAAAAGAATTGGTTAACTATTATCTTGATGAACTTTTGATATATGCTCCGACCAAACCTAATTAACTTCCATGCCTGTTTCTCTTCTATGGCTTGATCTCTTATTATTTGAGACCTACAACAAAAATTCAGTAGTTATATTTTCAAGCTTAAACTGAAACTTTTACACAAGACAAAATGGCTGACAGAGGCCTTGGTACCCATGGCCTCCGTCTAACAACAGTGTGCACTGGTCTTGAACACTGTACATCGGTCTCGGACACTGTGAATGGATCTCGGACACTGTGCATGGATCTCGGACACAGTGCATGGATCTCGGACACTGTGCATGGATCTCGGACACTGTGCATGGATCTCGGACACTGTACATTGGTCTCGGACACTGTGCACCAGTCTCAGACAGTGTGAACTGGTCTCGGACACTGTGAACCGGTCTCGGACAAGGTGCACTGGTCTCGGACACTGTGAACTGGCCGGGTTCTCTGCACGGGTTGGACACAGTGGACCGGTTAGATACTGTGCACGGATCAGACACCGTTCTCAGACACTGTGCAACTGTCTCGGACACTGTGCACCTGTCGTGGACACTCTGCACTGGTCCTGGACACTGTGAACGGGTCAGACACTAGGCACCGGTCTCGAATACTGTGCACCGGTCTCGGACACTGTGCACAGGTTAGGTACTGTGCATGGGCCAGACACAGTGGAGCGGTCAGACACCGTGCACAGGTCGGACACGGTGCATCAGTTTTGGACACTCTGCATCAGCCTGGGACACTGCACTGGTCCCAGACACTGAGGATGGGTCGGACACTGTGCACCATTCTCGGACACTGTGGACGGGTCTCGTACATTGTGCGCCAGTCTTGGACACTGTGCACCAGTCTTGGACACTGTGAACCGGTCTCGGACACTGTGCACTGGTTTTGAACACTGTCCACCGGTCTCAGACACTGGGCACCGGTCTCAGACACTGAGGGCCGCCCGGGTACTCTGCACGGGTCGGACACAGTGGATCGGTGAGGTACAGTGCACAGATCAGACACTGTGCACCGGTGTCGGACACTGTGCATCAGTCTCGGACATTGTGCACTGGTCCCAGATACTGTGGATGGGTCGGACACTGTGCACCTATCTCAGACAGTGTGCACCTATTTCAGACACTGTGCACCTGTCTCGGACACTGTGCAGTGGTCTCGGATACTGTGCACCAGTTGTGGAAATTGTGCAGTGGTCTCGGATACTGTGCACCAGTTGTGGAAATTGTGCACCTCTATCAGACACTGTGCACCGGTGTTGGACACTGTGCACCGGTCTTGGACACTGTGCACCGGTCTCGGACACTCTGCACCGGTCTCGGACACTCTGCACTGGTCTCGGACTCTGTGCACCGGTTTCAGACACTTTGCACCGGTCTCAGACACTTGGCACTGGTCTCACACACTGTGCACCGGTCTCGGACACTGTGCACCGGTCTCGGACACTGTGCACCGGTCTCGGACACTGTGGGCCGCCCGGGTACTCTGCACAGGTCGGACACAGTGGACCGTCAGATACAGGGCATGGATTGGACACTGTGCATTGGTCTCGGACACTGTGCATCGGTCTCTGACATTGCCCACTGGCCCCAGACACTGTGGACGGGTCGAACACTGTGCACCATTCTCGGAGACTGCGAGCAGGTCGGACATGGTGCCTGGGTCGAACACGTTGCATCAGTTTTTAACACTGTGCATCAGCCTCGGACACTGTGCACTGGTCGCAGACACTGTGGACGCTTTGGACACTGTGCGCTGTTCTCAGACACTGTGTACCAGTTTCGGACACTGTGCACCGTTCTCAGACACTGTGCACTGGTTTTGGACACTGTCCACTGGTCTCGTACACTGTGCATCGGTCTTGGAAACTGTGAACTAGTCTCGGACACTCCACCGGTCTCGGACACTGTGCACTGGTTTTGTTCTCTGTCCACCGATGCACGGGTCGCACACTTGTGCACGGGTCGCACACTTGTGCACGGGTCAGACACTGTGCACTGTTTGGAGAGTGTGCACGGGTCGGACATTGTGCACAGGTCGGACAGTGTGCACGGGTCGTAGTCACTGTGCACAGATCTTGGACACTGTGCTTCGGTCTCAGACACTGTGCACTGGTCTCGGACACTGTGCACTGGTCTCGGACACTGTGCACTGGTCTGACACTTGTGCACGGGTCACACACTTGTACATGGGTCGGACATTATGCACTGGTCGAACAGTAAGCACAGGTCGGACAGTGTGCACAGGTCGGACAGTGTGCACGAGTCAGACAGTGTGCACCGGTCTCGGACAGAGTGCACCGGTCTTGGACACTGTGCATCGGTCTTGATCACTGTGCATCGGTCTTGATCGCTGTACACCGGTCGTGGACACTGTGCACAGATCTCGGACGCTGTGCATTGGTCTCAGACACTTTGCCCCAGTCTAGGCCACTGTGCAGCGGTCTTGGACACTGTGCATTAGTCTCAGACACTGTCCACCGGTGCACAGGTTGAACTCTTGTGCACGGGTCGCACAGTCAGACACTGTGCACGGGTTGCACACTGTGCACTGCTGTCGGATACTGTGGACCAGTCAAACACTTGTGCACTGGTCAGACACTGCAGGGATAGGACACTTTGCACGGGTCGGGCACTGTGCACCAGTCGCGGACAGTGTGCATGGGTTTAGAACACTGTGCACCGATCTCGGACACTGTGCGTGGGACAGACACTTATGCATGTGTCAGACACTGCACTGGTGTCGGATACAGTGGACCGGTCAAACACTTGTGAACAGGTCAGACATTGCAGGGATCGGACATGTGCACGGGTCGGGCACTGTGCACAGGTTGGACACTGTGCACTGGTCTCAGACACTGTCCACCGGTCTCGGACACGGTGCATTGTTCTCGGACACTGTGCGTTGTTCTCGGACACTGTGCAAGGGTTTCGGACACTGTGCAACGGTCCAACGGTATGCACCAGTCTTGGACAGTGTGCACCTGTCAAACAGTATGCACCGGTGTCGGACACTGTGCACCAGTCTCGAACACTGTGCTCTTGTCTCGGACACCGTGCACCAGTTTCAGACACTGTCCACCGGTCTTGGACACTGTGCACTGGTCTTGGACACTGTGCATCGGTCTCGGACACTGTGCATGGATCTCAGACACTGTGCATGGATCTCGGACACTGTGCATGGATCTCGGACACTGTGCACCAGTCTCGGACACTGTGCACCAGTCTCGGACACTGTGCACCAGTCTCGGACACTGTGCACCGGTCCCGGACAGTGTGAATTGG